>CM053760.1:73678583-73778401 GCA_028658305.1 Pachyuromys duprasi
CTCACAGAAAACACTCCATCAACTCAGCCGGTGATGTCCCAGCTCCGCTCTTCTGGGAGTTCAAGGCAGCTTGACAATAAAAAGCCCACATGGACAGCTTTGATGCCGGCTCTGTGATCTCCCCGACCTGTCAGCTACCTTCTTGTGAGCTCTCTGGCACTCTCAGGCAAGCCCTCTGACTCACTGCAGCCTCACAAAGCACAGCCATGATAGAGGAAGAGAAATCACACACTGATATGAGAAGAAAAAAAGCCACGGAGAGATTTCCGGCCTGCCATCTGTCCTGGGCAAGTCTCTGCCTGTGGTGAACCTCCTCACCTGCTGTACTCCCAGAGCAAGACCAGCCAGGTGAGCCATGCTGCACAGACAGAAGACGGTGTGAGGTAACCATCAGCTTGCTCAGCTGGGCCTGAGGCTCTTTGATGTTCCAGCGGTTGCTTGCCAGGGTTTCAGGTCCTGAACCAGCAAGAAACCTTTCTGTGTAACAGCGGGTTGCATCACTTGGCTTGGAGGTAAGGCTGGATCTGAGGGCCCTGCTCTCCCGCCTCCCTCTGGTCCTGTCTCCTGCAGGACTGTGACTCAGCCACCGCATGTGCTCCTGGGCTGTGCTTTGGTGAATCCTTTTTTTCACCATCACCCCCTCTTTGGCTTCAAAGCCTCCCCCCTCTTTTTTTTCAACTCTTCATGGCCGTCAGCCTTCACCACACTGGACCAGTCATTGAGTAAACCAGTCTCCAGAGGACCGATGCCACCCAGGCAGAGGGGGAAAGTAAAACAGGCCATTTGAGTGTTGGATGACCAGTGAGCTGGCATTGACCGTGGTAGCCCACCTGTGAGTCACACCATCAACTGACAACTGTACCTGCCTAGTTTAAACATCGTCTTCAGAGGCCTGGCAGCTGGGGACTGCTGTTACTATACCCCTCTCTGAGATAGAATACAGCCTCACTCGGTCAGGCGGGTGGCTGCCTGGGTTACTGGTCCTCTGATGGAGGAAGAGCCTCGATCCTGACAGAATCCTAACTCCTCATGCAGCTGCTTCTTCCAGACGGGGCCTAAGGTACCTCCAATCTGTACCCATGTCTCTGCCCACGGCGCCCCTGTTCCCTGCCCGGCCCGGCGGTTGGACTACAGATGTTCTGAGTTCTCCTTTCAGCCACCAGATGGTGCTGCTGGCCCAGGACGCTCCTGCTTCCAGAAGAACAAAGGCTCCACAGTTACCATACCCCAAAAGGGGAAGCGATTGTGCAAGCCCACATCCTCTGCGGTTCTCTCCTGAGGAAGGGCCATGAAGTATGGCAGCCGTTTGTGAACTTAATCACCTCCTTCAGGTCCCAGAAGCCTCTCAATCTACGGTGTCCCCGAAGGCTCTTAAACACCAACTCCCTCTTCCCAGATGCTTTCAAGAGCCTGCGGGGAACAGAAGATAGCATTAGGGACCTTGTGTTATGGAGACTACCGAAGCCCAGGAGGTTGACTGTAGCTGTGGCTCCGTGTCACACAGCTGAGGGTGACTCCGCCACAGCACGAGCCAGGAGCTACAAGCACGCATTTGCTGTTTTTCACCCCGCTCCCTCTCAGTCCTCTGCTCTACCCCAGACAGGATGGACACATCTTGGGTACATGACCAGATTGGGCTCCCAGCTCTGCTAACTAGGCCAGAATTCCTAGCTTCTCCTCTGCCCTGTAAGATCTCCCCAAAGGGTCTCTCCCCTCCATTCCTCCCAGCCTGGCTTGACAGTGGACCCTCCCCGTCACTCCTGCTGTCTGTAGTCCCCTCTTAAACTTTAGGGGCCCTGACTCCCTTTCTGGGCTCAGTTAAGGCCACACATCTCCAGGAGGAAAGGTTAAGGTCCCAGAACCCCATAGGAGGGTGATGAATGAGGTCGAGGTTCAAGGCTCAACCACTAGCCCCAAAATACAAATAAACAACATCCTGGATACCCCAACCCCCAGCCCAGCCCTGCCTTGCCTTGCCCTGAATCAGTCGACCCTAAAGTAGGACCAACACCAAGCTTCTTACCCCCCTCTGGCCTCTATAAGGCCCACAAATCCTATCCCTAGGAGGCTCCAGGATGCAGCTCAGAGAAAGCCAGAGCAGAAATGCATCTCAGGTCATCTACTTCCTAGGGCTTTGGGAACCTCAGGAAGGTCCTCCAAGCCCCTCCCCGAAAGGGCCCGGATGCACAGGCGTGTTTGCAGGAGCCCCTGGTCAGGACCTGGAAAGTCAGTCAGCAATGCGGACAGCCCCAGAAGGGAAGTGGTCTGTCTCATCTGGAAGCTCAGTTTACCTGTGGTAGGCTAGACCCCGAAGTGAGGAGCTTATGCAGATTTTCTCTTATGACCCTTACATTATTATTATCCCAATTTATCTTTTCCAAAAATTTATTTTATGTGCAGGGGTGTTTTACCTGGATAAATGTCTGGGTAAGCGTGATGGATCCCCTGGAGTCACAGAGCTGTGAGCTGCCGTGTGGGTGCTGGGAAGTGAACCTGGGTCCTCCAGTGCTCTTAACCTTGGAGCCCCTTACTATCCCGGTTTAAGTGGGCTCACAAAGGTGGCATGAACGACCCCAGCTAGTTGGTATAAAAGCAGATTTGGACTCAGCAAACACCTGGCTCTCCCCATGACTAAGCCCCATTCTCTCCCTATCAGATCAGCACTCCCTCTTGCTTCGTTAGCCTAGGGTTTGTTTTATATAGTGCTCTGTCTGCATCTGTGCCTACACACCAGAAGAGGGCACCAGATTTCACTATAGATGGTTGTGAGCCACCATGTGGTTGCTGGGAATTGAACTCAGGACCTCTGGAAGAATAGCCAGTGCTCTTAACCTCTGAACCATCTCTCCAGCCCCTTGTTTTGTTCTTAAGACAAGATCTCACTCTAGTCTGGGCTGTCTTTAACCTCATGGCAATCCCCCTGCCTCGGCTTCTCAAGTGCCTGTCTAAATTTCTGTCCTAGCAGATGATTTTTATCTGATTTCTTGCCTAGAGCTCTGGCCTCCAGGCTTCATGGGGCCCCAAGGCCTAGATTTCGAGAGCTAGACACACGTTAGAACCAGCCGCCAGAACCAAACCCTGCCAACATCACTTGAGGGTTTTTTGTCTTTGTTTTTGGTCTGTTCAGGTTCTGCTTTTGTGATGTTGAGAACAGAACCAGGGTCCTGCCCGTATAGACAAGGGCTGTGCCACTGGCCCAAACCCCAGACTGACCGTACATTCTTTAAATGACATGTGGTTTAGAGCAGAACCTAAAGAAGCTATAAACATCTCCGTGGCTGCACCTCACTGAAGCCACGCCCACTGTCTCCTCCCATCACAGCTGTGGGAAAATAAGGCATCTGGGTTTCATTTGCAACAGCGTCATCCAGGGAAGCTACAGATTAGTACCCTACAGAGCGAAAGGACAATTCTGCTGGCTTGGGATCTCCACTTCCTGGAACTTTGAAGTGTGTCTCTTTAGGCCTAATGACATAGGCCTGTGAATCCCAAGTACTTGGGAGGCTGAGGCAGGAGCATGGCAAGTCCAAGACCTACCTGGACAATTTAGGGAGACCCTGTCTCAAAATTTAAAAAAAAAAAATGAAATTGGGATGTAGCTTAGTAGTAGAATTTTTGCCTAATATATCCAAGTGTCTAAGGTCAATCCACAGTACTGGGGAAAAAAAGAGAAAAGAAAGAAGAAAGGAAGGAAGAGAAAAAGGTATCTCAGATGAATGGAAAACTCCAGAACTGTGGTTTTTCTTCTAGAACAGGTGGCTGGGCCACTGTGGGATATACCCTGGATGGTGGCAGCAGCCTGGAGATGAACAGCTGCTATCTCTGCCGACCCACCACCTTCATGTGCAGCCTGGCCCATAACTTAGCTCACTGCCTGACTGGCCTTTTGTCCCCTCTTCCTGGGGACTTCCCTCACAGTAGGTCCAGAAAGAACTGTGGAGGCCAGACCCTCTGCCCTCACCCACCCTCCTTCCACTTGGATCCCCCAAGGGTGAGGCAGTGAGCCAGGCCAGGATGGCTCTTGGGCTAAGTGAGCTTTAGGGGGACCATGGGGCAGGAACTGAGGAAGAAGGCATGGAGACAGGAATTGGTAAGAACTGGCAGGGATGGGAGGGCTTTCAGGAAAGGGTTGTGGATGCCATTGAGAGGTGGGGGGGGGATTCCCAGACAAGCTACTGAACTGGTGATTCAGGGTCCCCCTGGTCCCAAGGGTAGCCAGGTCAGGGGGTAACAGGGTAGAATATACACTCGGCCGCACTCCTAAGTGGGAAGCATTTCAACCTCACCTCCTCTACAGTGAAGATGGGCTCAGCGCAGGCAAGCAACATGCTCATAATTGCAGAGCCGAAACCCATCTCCAGTTCTTCCATTTCTCCCAACGCTCCCTCTTAGTTCCTACCCCAGGCTGTGCTTTTCTAGATTTTCTAAGTCACCTTCCTCTGAATCTAGGCTTCCACTTCTATGTCCAGGGCAGAGGCCAATGCCAGCCTTGCAAATACCACCATGGAGAAATGTAAGTACCTACTACACCTGAAGAGTGTCACATGGGAGGAGCATAGCTGAGCCATGCCTGGGGCTAGCCACTGCTGTGCCCAGCTGCAGGAAAGGCAGCTAACCTATGGGCTCTTGTAAGTCTCTGGCACAGACGCTAAAGGAGCTGGGTGTGTGAGTCTTGCTCTTGCCACCTAGTGGGTTAGCAAAGGTGGGAGCAGGGTGAGCATGCAGCAGCCTCATACTACTCTTTTAGGCAACCATATCTTTGTGGACACGGGGCTGCCGGACCTGGCTGTGGGGCTCATCCTGCTGGCGGGCTCCCTGGTGGTTCTGTGCAGTTGCCTTATCCTCCTTGTTAAGATGCTCAACTCTCTGCTCAAGGGCCAGGTGGCCAACGTCATCCAGAAGGTCATCAACACAGGTGAGCTGGCCCAGACAAGCCCCTTCAGGTGTTCTAAATCCACCACTATCATCCCTGAGCCTCTGTTTCCCCTAAGAATCGAGAAGGGGCAGGGCCAGATCATCCTGGAGGGTCCTTAGATGCTGACACCCAGAACACGGCAACCATTTCTGGCTGTTGCATTCTCCAGTGGATGGGCATCCTTAGAAGCTACCATTTTGGTTTGGTTTGAGTTTTCAAGACAGGGTTTCTTTGCGTAGCCCTGGCTATCCTGGAACTCAGTTTATAGAGCAGGCTGGCCTTGAACGCACAGAGATGTATCGGTGTGCTGGGCCTGAAGGTGTGCGCCACCATGCACAGCTCCCCTGTTTTGTTTTTATTCGTTCTGGATTTTTCAAGGCATGAGTCTCATGTAGTCTATGATGCCCTAGACCTTGCTATGTAGCCTAGGCTGGTCAAGAACTCCTGGTGCTCTGGCTTTGACTTCCAAAGTGCAGGGATTGCAGCTATGCGTGACCATGTCTACCTAGAAACCTCTATTTAACTGACAAACGGACAGTAAGTCCCTAGTCTGTGCTACAGGATGCAGGAGTGAGGCAGAGAGAGATGGGCCCTTGACCCCAGGATCTCAGACTTGTGAGATTCCTCACAGAGCTAGGTAACAGGCTGTGCTGGGCTGTGTCCCAATCGGTGACAATGCGGTAGAGTTAATTAGTTATTATCTGCAGGTCCACCGCTTCCTCACTTGACCTGGGTGGTCCATCATCTCATCATCTCTGCCACCAGCCAGACCTGGACCTTCCTCAGGGGCCTGTCACTTTATTCTCAGTAGATGAGGAAGGAAGGCGTGTGGGGGAGACAAGCAGGGAAAGTAAATAAGCTGAGGAGACAGGAAATCTAGCAACACAGCAGAACAGAGGAGGCTGTTTCTGTAGGTGCTGGGTGCTCTCTCTGTGGACACGCACTTGAGCAAGCAAGACCTGCAGAATGAGTGAAATGTGTGTGAAGGGGCTAGATGGGGCGGCACATGCTTGGAATCCCAGCACTCAAGAAGTGCATGCAGGAGGATTTGGAGGCTAGCTCAGGCTTTAAAGTGAGACCTGTCTGAACAAACAGAAAAAAGAATAAACTTTTTTTTTTCAAGACAGGTTTTTGTTTTGTTTTGTTTTTGTATAGCCTTGGCTGTGCTGGAACTAGCACTATAGACTAGGCTAGCCTCGAACTCAATAGAGATTTGCCTGCCTCTGCCTTCCAAGTGCTGGGATTAAAGGCATGTGCCACCACCAAGTGGCTTTTTTTTTTAAAGGGGGAAGGAGGGTCTCAGTATACACTTTCAGCTAGCCTGGAACTCACTATGTAGACCAGGCTGGCCTTGAACGCAGAAACTTGCTTGACTCTGCCTCCCCAGTGCGGGGATTAAAGGCGCGCTCCACCAAGCTCTGCCAACATTAACTTGGAAGAGGGATGGAGCGCTGGCTCCGCCAGTTCTGTGCTTACTTATAAGCCTCAGAACCCGAGTCAGAGCCCCATGACCCACATAAAAAGCCAGAGATCGGGTGCATGCCAGCACTACCAGTGCTGTGAGGTGGAGACAGCCAGTCCAGCCACTTGATGAAACCCAGGTTGGGTGAGAGACCTTGTCTCAAAAAATAAGACAGCAGGGTAATGTACATGCCTTTGATCCCAGCACTTGGGAGGCAGAGGCAGGTAAGTCTTTAGGAGGTCGAAACCAGCCTGGTCTGCATAGAGAGTTCCAGGACAGCCAGGGCTACGAAGAGAAACCCTGTCTCAACACCCCTCCCCAAAGACACAGAGAGATAAAGATATACAAAATTGACCTCTGACTTCCACACAGAAATAAATAAATATGGAGGAAACCAGATATGTCTCACAACTGTAATCCCTGCGCTTGGAAGGCTAAGGCAGGAGGATTACTGAGAGTCTGAATGAAACCTTATCTCACTGCCACCCCCCCAAAAAAACCCTTTACATAAGACAACCAGTAGGTGAAGGCTAGAAATACTTCTCAGTGATGAAGCACTGGCCCAGCATACCTGGAGCTCAGGGGTTCCAGCCCCAACACTGATAATAAACCTGCATTCTGGGGCCTCAGGAAGGGCTTTCCAGCAAAGAGAGGAGTGTGGGGTGGGCCAGCGGGTACTGTGCACCCTGTGGGACCCTCATCTGCAGACTAGTCAGCCATGAATCAAAAATATTTCAGGAAAATAACTGCATCTGCCTTGAAGCAGAATTCTGTCATTTTTCCTTAAACCATACAGCATAACAAATATTTGTGCCTTTGCAATGTTTTTGTCTGCTTGTTTGTTTGTTTGTTTTTTGAGACAGGGTCCTACAAGGCAGCCCTGGCTGATACAGAACTCACTGTGTAGACAAGGCTGGCCTCAAGCTCATAGAAATCCACTTGTCTCTGCTTTTGAGTGCTGGAATTAAAGGTGTGCACCACCACCCAGGTATACTGCTTTTTAAAAAAAAAATCACTTTATTCTGTGTCTGGGTGTACGCATGTGTGTGCAGTGTGAAGGTCAGACGATAACTTGCACCAGGTGGCTCTCCCCTTCTGCCATGTCCACCCGAGGTCATTGGGCTTAGCAGCTGGACCTTTCTCTACTCAGCCATTGTGACAGTCCTAGGCTCCCCTTGTATTGGGACGATGAATCTAGACGTGATGCGCATGACAACATGTGCGCTCCACTACATTAGGGAAGTGTGCTAAGATACTGGTGTCCACCAGCCTCCTTGGCCAGATCCCCATGGAATTAGACACTGAAGAGAACCCTGAGGCAGCTAGGGCAGCGGCACACGAGAGTGGAACAGCCCAAGTACAAAAGCGCTCTGCTTGTAAGAGCAAGCAGGGCAAATGGAAGCTGTTATCAGTGAGCAGGGGGCCAGCTAGGTTTTCCCGGAGAAGCTACCTCTTCCCTAAAGCACCTCTTCTCTAAAGCAAGGCCTGTTCTTCCACGGCCTCTCACGGACCCAGCTTACCGGGGGCGTGGGTTCCTTTCAGACTTTCCAGCCCCCTTCACCTGGGTCACAGGCTACTTTGCCATGGTCGTGGGTGCCAGCATGACCTTCGTTGTCCAGAGCAGTTCTGTGTTCACGTCAGCCATCACCCCACTCATTGGTAAGTGCCAGTGACCAGCGACGGGCAGCAGTGAGGCGGGTTGTGTAGGTGCCCAGGGAAAGGGCTAGGGGGCTGACACCCGCTCTCCTGCCCACTAGGCCTGGGTGTCATCAGTATCGAGCGGGCCTACCCCCTCACACTGGGCTCCAACATTGGCACCACCACCACAGCCATCCTGGCAGCCCTGGCCAGCCCCAAGGAGAAGCTGTCCAGCTCCTTTCAGGTATGTGGGGGAGGCATGCTGTCTGCACAAGGCTGTGGTACAGTAGGTGACCAACATGAGTTCCTGCTGAGGTTGCCGGCTCAAAGCAGATTTCAGGCCACTCTCAAGACCTTGCCTAATCCTGAGCCAGTGCCACACTGTATCAGTAAACAGTAAACAGTCAGGACCACACTGTGGCAAAGTGCAGCCAGAGAGGCCTGGTCTGGGTCTGGAGGATCAAGGAAGCATGGAACCCGGCAAGGGGAGTCTGTTCAGGAGCAAACAGCTGACAAGATGCTGACCAATCAGAAGCCAGGAGCGGGCAAGCCAGAAACGAAATTAACCTTTAGTAGCTGCTAAAGTCAGGCATGGTAGTATGTGCCTGTAATCCCACCACTTGACAGGAAAAAGGCCAAAGGCTCCAAGTCGGACTGGTCTACTTAGCAAGATCTTGTGTTAGAAAGACAAGACTGTTTTTTTTTTTTTCAAGATAGGGTTTCTCTGTGTAGCCAAGGCTGCCTCAAACTCACAGAGCTCGGCCTGCCTTTGCCTCCCTGAGTGCTGGGATCACAGGCATGCGCTCCTGCGCCCTGCCGAGAGGCAAGCTCTTTAGTTGCTGGGGTGTAGCTGAGTGAAGGGCAGTCAATAGGGCACACGTGGAACGCCCAGTGCGCTTGCCTGAAAACCCAGACCGGCTGGAGTCCCATCTGCCCAAGAGGTTTTCTCCTGCTCCGCTCAGCTCTTGTGGCACCTGTTACCCAGCCTGCTGCCCTTGACTGATCACTTCCGGCCTCCCTCCTGCAGATCGCCCTCTGCCACTTCTTCTTCAACATCTCGGGCATCCTGCTGTGGTACCCGCTGCCCTGCACGCGCCTGCCCATCCGCATGGCCAAGGCGCTGGGCAAACGCACCGCCAAGTACCGCTGGTTTGCCGTCCTCTACCTCCTCATGTGCTTCCTGCTTTTGCCCTCCCTGGTGTTCGGCATTTCCATGGCGGGCTGGCAGGCTATGGTCGGCGTGGGTACGCCCTTTGGCGCCCTGCTGGCCTTCGTGGTCCTCGTTAACGTCCTGCAGAACCGAAGTCCCGGGCGCCTGCCCCGGTGGCTGCAGACGTGGGACTTCCTGCCGCGCTGGATGCGCTCCCTGCAGCCCCTGGACGGCCTCATCACACGGGCCACCTTGTGCTACGCCAGGCCTGAGCCCCGCTCACCCCAGCTTCCCGCCAGAGTCTTCCTGGAGGAGCTTCCGCCCGCCACGCCCTCACCCCGCCTGGCGCTGCCCACTCACCACCATGCCACCCGCCTCTAGGCTGCGGGCCCAGACCGCTGCCTGGAGCAGGGAACATGGTTCTTACTGAGCTCACGGCACAAGGGCAGAGGCGTGTGCGCGTGTCATCAATCGTCGCTTGGGGTACACCATTTGGTGCCACCTTTGGTTACCTTGCCCATATGTGCAGGGCCACAGTGGGGCGGGATTTTGTCATTAAGAGGCAGTGTACACAGACACGCATCAGGTGGCAAGTGTGTGACCATCGGGATAGGTGTACAAGTCCATGTGTGTACATTGCGTGGGCACGTGTGTGTGTGTGTGTGTGTGTGAGAGAGTAGATGCCTGGAGAGCCTCAGGACGTTTGTGGGAGCAGTGAGCTACATCCTGTCATCTGCTCACAAGCCTTGCACCATGGATTGGACAGAGAAGCATGCACGCCCTCTGTATAGTAGGCCATACCTTGGACGATCCTGACAACTATGGGTGGAAAAAGTCTAAAAGTTGCACCTGTACTGATAATATATGGGCTTAAAAAAAATCAGTATCCCAGCATGCAGTTGTGGTGCACGCCTTTAATCCCAGCACTCTGGAGGCAGAGGCCTGTGGATCTCTAAGTTCAAGTCCAGCCTGGTCTACAGAGTGAGTCCAGGACAGCTAGGGCCACACAGAGAAACCCTGTCTTAAAACAAGCAAGCAAGCAAAGAGTATTCTTCACCCCTAGCAGCACAGCAACTACTTACAGGGCTTTTATAGTGTACTAAGTGTGTCAACTGGAGCTCACACACCAGGGGTTGATTTTGAGCAAACGCTGTCATTTTCTTCAAGAGACTTGGGCACCTGGGTTTCTCCTACAGGTATCCTAAGCCTCAATCTCCAAACGTACCGAAGGCCGCTCACCAGCAGATCTCGGCTGGTGTGTGCCTGGGAGGAAAGATAGCGATACCCGGTTCACTGCTGTGCCTACAAGTGTGTAAAATTATGAGAGAAAGAAAGCTAGAACCCTCGTAGAGCGTTGAGAACTCACCACCCTAGTGTTCTCAGTTGTGGGATCCCGAGAAGGTGCCAGGAGGTACCATAGCTGTGGGGCCAGAGGCCTCCACAGGGATCCACCACAGGAAGGGGGTCAGGGCACAGGGGCCTGGTTTCCCTGTTTGCCACTCGTCACACACGCGCAGAGAGCGTGAGTCCACAGCGCCCCGTTCACGGTTTATTCTGGTCCCCCTACCACCGTGGGCGGCCCGGCTACCCCGCTAGGAGCACTGCTCCCGGAGCCCACCAATCAGATCGTGCACTGTCTTGTTAAGGACGCCTCCGTGCACGCCCCGTCTGCCCATGAGCACTAGGAGCGCCCGTGGCGTGTGGCCCACGCAGATCGCACGCCCGTCCAGTCCCTTGGTGCGCGCGTCCAGGACTCCGTCGCCCTCGGCCAGCAGGTGATCGCGGATAACGCAGCAGCGGCGGCCTGCCACGCTCAGGCCCGTCTGCAGAAAGGTGTGCCGGTCTGGCCCCGTGAGCACGCCCACCTCCTGTGGGGAGATGGCCGCCAGTAGACCCCCGGGCCGGGACGCCCACACGCAGCGGTTGTCCGAGTGGCCCACGATGGCCACGTCGTCGATGCGCTGATCCCGCAGCACCGCACTGATGTAGCCCTTCCAGTCACCCATCTCCGCCCAGAGTGCGTCCCTACAACGTGCGCTGCGCTAGAGGCGTAGCCGGCCGCGCCCAGAGCTGAGAACACTGAAGTTCCGGGGAGGGGGGCTGTGACGCCAGCAAACGTCACAGAACATCTATCTAGCTGGAGAATGTGCGGGCGGTGGAGTCGCGAGGGGGGCGGTTCTAAGAGTAGTGGGGAGGAGCAAATGGAAGAGGGTGGGCGAAGGGCTGGGGAGAGGGCTCCCTGTTCAGAAAGGGTACTGCACTTTCACAGGACCCGAGTTCCGATCCCCGCATCACCTCTGTTGACACACAGAGCCTGTAACTCCCATGAGATCTGACAACTCTGGCTTTTCTAGGCGAGCTCTCTCACACACACAATTTAAATTCAAAACCACAACAAAAGAAGTCTGGTGGAAGAGCACAAACTCTTCACAGAGGACCAGAGTTCAATTCCTAGACCAGGTAAAGCAGCTCACCAATGCCCTCTTCTGGCCTCTTTGGGCACCTGTACTCATGTGCACAGAAACACATAACAAGATCTTGAAATTAGAACATTTTAATTATTAAAAAATGACTCAAAGCTGGGTGTAGTGACACACACCTTTAATCCCAGCACCCAGAAAGGCAGAGGTATGTGAACCGCTGTGAGTTCAAAACCAGCCTGGTCTACAAAGTGAGCCCTGGACAACCTGTCTCAAATAGAACTAATAGATAACTTAAATTTAAAATGGTTCAAAAGGTAAAGATGCCTTGCCCTGTAAGCCGGTACCGGGAGCTTCATGTCCCTGGAACCCACATAAAGACAGAAGGGAAGAACTGACCTGCACACAAACCACACTTTAAATTCAATTTTAAAGATATATATATATATATTATATTTATATAGTATATATGAGTGCTCTGTTTGCATGTATGCCTGCAGGTCAGAGGAGGTCATCCGATTCCAGTACAGACAGTTGTGAGCCACCATGTGGTCACTGGGAATTGAACTCAGGACCTCTGGAAGAGCCCCCTTTTTTCTTAATTTTAAAAAGCCAAACATGGTAGCTAGGCACAGTGACTCATGCCTGTAGTCCCAGCACTTGGGGAGGCAGAGGCAGAGGCAGAGGCAGGGGGATCTCTGTGAGTTTGAGGCCAGTCTGGTCTACAAACTGAGTCCAGGACAGCCAAGGCTACACAGAGAAACCCTGTCTCGAAAAACCAAAAAAAAAAAAAAAAAAAAAGGATGCATCCAAAAGCGGGGGTGGGGAGGTGGGGAGTTAGCCCCACAGAAAAAAGGTGGGTGGAAGGGCTGGGACTGTAGCTCCCAGCAGAGTGCAGCTGACAAAGTGCCTGCCTATTGTGCACAGTTTTGGGATTGAGGCCCAGCACTGTCACTGGTGTGACGATTCAAGCCTACTGTCTCAGCACTGGGAAGAGGGTGACAGTTCAGTAAATCAATAAACAACGACATTTTTAAGAGCAAGAAGGTGCTAGTCTGGACAGCCAGTTTGCTCTCCTGTAAGGAGAGCAACCTCACTTTAAAGTCAAGTGGTGATGGTGCACACCTTTGATCTCAGTGTTCAGGAGGAAGAGGCAGGCAGATCTGTGAATTCAAGGTCAGCCTGGTCACAGAGTGGGTTCTAGGACAGCTAGTCTCGATAAAACCAAAACAAACAAACAAACAAAAAACCCAACTCACTTTAGCGAGCACCCCAGAAGGTTTATGGCTTGCTGGCTCTGACCCCAACTTTTGCATTAGCAGCATGGAATACAGCCTCCAATATCCCTGGCCACCAGCTTGCACCACCGTGCCACGCTCAAAGTTCAACAAACAACAAAACCTCACAAACCCCCTTTTCAATGGTAGTGCTGGCTCTGACTCGGCCCCACACATGCACACCTACCGCTGTCCACTAAGTCCAGTCTGGGACATTCCTAACGATGGTTCTCAGCCTCCACTTCACACAGAATCACGGGCAGAGTCTCAAACACACACTACTGCCTTTCCTCCGGAGACCCCAGCTCACTGACTCCAAAGCTCCCCCGGGGAACGCAGAAGAATATGGTTTAGGTTGAGAGCCTGCTACCAGGTAGACGCGGAATTAGGGCCTCCTCGCACAGGCATTGGCACGGAGAAAGGCTGGGAAGACACGCTGGCCCAGGCAGGAGTCTAAGCTTCCAACGGTCCTCTGGCCAGCTACCCTGTCCTGGCAGCGAGGGAGTTGTGCTCCCACTTGGCCTTTCAAGAGAGCATTTTGAGGACGTTTTCAAAGCACTTTATTGAGTTTCTGTGCCCCTGCCCCCTGGGCACTGGCGTCACTGTGGGCCACCCTCCCCTCTCAGGAGCGCAAGGGAGAGATCAACCCCGGCTAGGAAGCGGTGTGCTCCCGGATCCAGGTCAGGTAGCTGGCCACATCAGTGTAAACCCCGGGCTTGTTGCGGTCCCCGCAGCCGGAGCCCCAGCTGACGATGCCGCGCAGAGTGAGCTGGGGCTCTGCAGCTCCCTCCTCACACACCAGAGGCCCCCCGGAGTCGCCCTGAGTGAGGGGGAGGGGAGTGAGCAGCTCATTGTCTCGGCCTGTGGTTGAAAGGAACGGGCAAGACACCCACCAGGACCCCATGACTGACCTGGCAGGCGTCGGTGCCTCCCTCCAGGAAGCCAGCGCAGAGCATCCCAGGCAGGATGGCGGCTCCGTGCACGTCGGAGCTGGAGCAGCGCTCCGAGGAGATGAAGGGCACCTGCGCCTCCTGCAGGAAGTTGGAGTACTCCTCCGCTCCTGCAAACCCAAGCCGGCGGGGCCTGAGCCTGCTGAGGTCCCCGGGCAGCCCCACGCCGCCCTCGGTGAGGCTGCGCACCGCCACCTGCCAGGAACTAGTCCCGAGGCGGGGAACCGAGCCTAGCGCAAACAGCGCGGACATAGGAAGCGCCCCGGCCCTCCCCCGCGCGGTGTCTCGGAGCCTGGCTCCCCAAATAGTTACCCCCAGGCTCCAGCGTGGGGACAACGTCCCGGCTGGAACCCAGGTCAAGCGGGAGAAAGCTCGGTTCTCCCCTTGTTCCTGCGGGCCAGATCAAGCCCTTCCCGCCGGGCTGGGCGTGTTCCTCGCCACCTCAGAAGGCAGCAGTGAAGCGTGTCCCCGGGCTCGCGGGGGCTACCAGAAGCGCGCACAGCTAGGTCCGCAGCCAGCCCCACGGTGGTGCCTACCTTCGAACTGGTGTCCCCAGCCGGCCACCTCGCAGAGCGCCGTCTCCGAGGGCGCCGGGCCACCGGGCAGACACACGGGCTGGACGTGAGGCGACGGCACGACGCAGTGGTCCGCGCTGCCCTGCAGCCGCAGCAAAGCTGTCGGGGGGCGGGGTCAGTGGAGGGGCGGGGCCGTGGAGGGGGCGGGGTCATCGGGGCCAACCCTCCCGCCCTCTTCCCCACCCCCACCCCCACCGCGCCACCCCACCCAGGTCGTGCTGGTAGGTGTCGGGGGAGAAGCCCTCGTGCAGGCGGTAGGAGCGCACGGCCAGCGCCTGGCATCCCTCGCAGCTCCGGTTAAGGCGGTCTTGACCGAGCACCACCGTCAGCTCCTCGGGCGCCGGCCTGCAGGCGGGGAGGGCAGACAGCGTGCTCGGAGCGCCCCCGGGGTTCGACCTGCTCCCAGCCCCCCGGGGCAGCCCACCGAGGGCGGGGGAGAGAGGGAGGAGCGGGCGGGGAGGAGCGGGCCAGGCGTCCCTGAGGGCAGCGCTTGCCGGCTCTGCAGGCAGTGGGCGGCAGTCAGCACCCAGCAGGAGCCGATGAGGCTGCCCGCGCAGAAGTTTTCGCCCCAGTACAGCGCCGCGATGTAGGGGTGCGACCCGGGCAGGGCCACCAGGCCTCCCACCACGCGGCCGAGCGAGGACAGTCGCTTGCGGGACCGCTGCCCGCAGCCCGCCGAGTCGGTCCGAGCGTGAGGCAGGGGCGAGGCTGCGGAGAGAGGCCGGCTGAGCCCGGACGCCCGCCGCGGGCCCCCTCCTCCGTACTCCCTCTCCCGGACCCTCTTCCCCTCCCCCTCCGCGGGCCCCTCCTCGGCCGGCCTCACCGTCCAGCTCTCGGGACGGTGGCGGCGCCGGGGACGAGGGCCGCGGCTCCTGCGGGCTGGAGGGCCGGGGCGCCGGAGGGTCCTGCCGCCCGAGGGGTAGGCGCTGCGCCGGGCTCCGGCACTTCTGGAGGTCGCAGTAGCCCCAGCTCAGCCTGTCGCCGCTCCACACGTAGCACCAGGGGCGAGCGTCGCCATCCGGGTTCCTGCAATCTCAGGAGGGGCTCTGTGAAGCTCGGGGGTCCCCCAGGGCCTCAAGGGTGGCCGCTCTGCCCCGCCCCGCCCCGCCCGCGGACCGGCAGAAGGCGTGCTGTCCCAGGCCCCAGCTCAGCGCTTGCTCCACCGTCACGTTCCGGTAGGTGGCCTCCGAGGGCCACGGCAGACACGGCGCCCCCGACTGCGTGGCCCCAGCCTGGCCCCGGTAGCCGAGGCCCCTGCCGTCGTAACAGGTCGCCTTGGTGTCTAGAGGGAGGGGGGCTCCCCGCAGTCAGCGGACGCCCTGTCGGTGCCCCCCTGTTCGCTTCTCCCTCACCCGCCTCCGCCAGTCTTTCCCACGCGGGGGTCCCACTCACCAACGTCGCAAAGCCGTCCGGCGTAGCCCGCGGGGCACCGGCACAGTGGGCGGCCCTCCACCTGCACGCAGCTGCCCCCGTTCAGGCACGGGCTGGTGCTGCAGGCTGGGGAAGGTGCAGCCTGAGCCGCCCTGCCCGGATCCCGTCACCCAGCCCTCCCCCCGGGGACAGCCCCCACACGCCCTTACCCTGACTGGCCAGCGGCTTACAGTGGGCCTCGGGACCCTTGCACTGGCACCTGGCCACCTCTGCCGGCCCAGCTCTGAGCCACATCTCGTTCTCATGGAAGAACTGGAGAAGCTGGGGCTCAAAGCACTTTTCTGGGGGCAAAAGGAGAACAGTGGGGCCATGCCAAACCCCCGGGGCTCCGAGGGACCTGTTGTTGGGAAGCGGCTCCCCTTACCTTTCTGGCAATGCTTTCCAGTGAGGTGTTCGGGGCAGAGACAGTGCGGGCCCTTGGGGGTGTTCACACATGTCCCTCCTTTGTGGCAGGGGCTGTGTTTGCTGCAGTGGTCTGCGATGGACAGCAATGGACAGGGAGTCTGAACCTGCTTCTCATGGAACCCAGAACCCAAAATGCTGAGCTCTTTCATCTGACTTCTTAAAGGATGCTGTGGGAGAAGGGAAGGCTGGGCCCAGAATCCCAAGTGTGTGGGCTCTGACCATACTCTAGGAGGTGGGTGGGACTGGAGAGGGAGCAGGAGACAGCTTAGGCCACCCAGGGTTAGCATGCAGTACCTTTCACCTTCTTGGGTTCCAAGCAGTACCCCCATTGTTGGTCCTCCTCAAAGTTGGGGGTGGTAGCACACCTGCGGGAACAGATGAGGTTTGGGTGCTTCGCCTGAGGCTGGCTGGCCCTCCTCACCGCCCACCACCACAACCCCCCCCCCCCAACACACACGCCTTTGACCAAACACGATTCCTAGACAGGTGACAGGTAGGCAGAACCCTTTCATCCAGGCCCCTCCTCCAACTTCTACTGGAAATTCTTACCAGGGCCGGGGGCCAGGCCGGCCTTTGTGGGTGCACTTGTGGTACAGGCGGCGGTGGTGCTGGAAGGGGAAGTGGCAGAGCTCCCCGTCCACAGTGAGAACTGTGGGAACAACACACACACTTCTGACGCTGGCCCCTATGTCCAGCCGTCCCAGCTCTACCTCCCGGCCGGCAGGAAAAAGCAGTCCTCATCAAGACCGCATCTTGTCTAGAAAGTTGGCTCTTAGAGTCAGGCAGCTGGGACAGATTTCTGACTCCAGCACTGCGGGCTGTGAGACCTTGAGCAAATCTGAAAGCCAGGAGCTTGTTACAAAGTTGCAGTTATGTGGGTCAGTGGGACAGAGGTGGTGCTCAACTTCAATCCCAGCACTCAGGAGGCAGAAGCAGGTGGGTCTCTGTGAGTTCGAGGCCAACAGAGAGGCACTAAATGTTTAAAATGTAATTAATTAAAAGAATATTTATTTGTGTGTTTCTCTGTCTCTCCCTCTCTTTTCAAGACAGGGTTTTTCTGGGTAGTCTTGGCTGTCCTGGATCTCTTTCTCTGTTGACCAGGCTGGCTTTGAACTTAGAGATAGATCTACCTGCCTGATTCTGGGATTAAAGGCAAGTGGCACCATTGCCCTACTAAAGTTTGACTCTCTCTCATTCTCTTTCTGTGTAGCTCTGACTGTCCTGGAGCTCACTATGCAGACCAGACTGGCCTTAGATTCACAGAGACCTGTGCTGAGTACTTCTCATTTTCCATGGGTGGCCTTTTCATTAGAATTAATTCCAAGCAGCTGGTTCCTGCTGGCACGCGCCTGTGAGGCCGACTGCTCAGGAGGCAGCGGCACAGCAGGTTCAAGGCCTGCTTAAAATTGTTAGTTCAACAGAGTGAGTTCAAAGCAGTCTGGGAAATTTGGAGAAACTGACTCAAATAAAAGCAAAAAGAGGTCCCTGGGCCCTGGAAGATGGCTTACTGGGGAAAAGTGTTCCCTGGGCAGGCCTGACAAACCCAGTTTGATCTCCAGAACCCACATAAAAAGCCAGATGCAGTGACAAGCACCTGTGATCCTGGCACACCCTACAGTGAGGTGGGTGATGAGTGAAGGGGCATCACCTGGACGTTCACAGCCCAGCCAGCCCAGAACACAGCACAGCAGAGAAAGCAAAAACCAGCTCTTAAACATTGCCCTCTGCTTCCCCCGACACACACAATTTTTAAAGAGGGCTAGGGTTTTAGCTCAGTGGTCAAGCTTTTGCCTAGCATGTGCAAGGCTCCAGGCTCGGTCCCCAGTACCAGAGGGAAAACAAGGGTAGAGAGTGATTCTGTGTGTATGCTGAGGTGATGCACAGGGCTCCCACCTGCAGAAACACAAGGAGTGTGTGCACCTTATGGAGAAACGTGTCACACACCTTGCTCAGGCAGGTGGTAGTGTTGGATTGGCCATGAGGTCAGCATCAAGGGATCAGCAGCACACCCACCCAATAACACAGTCTTTAAGGGGAGCCCACATGAAACAAGGTTACATGTTACTAACTGATGAAATATCATGGCCAGAGGCTCAGACCCTATCAGATTTGTGAATTATATTCTACACATGGTGGATGTGTAGAATATAATTAATCATAAGAAATAACTGTATTGGGGATATGGGAGTGTTTGGAGGGAGGAGAGGGAAGGAAGAAATCATGTGACTATATTATAATCTCAAAAAGAAAAAGAAGTGTCTGCGCCAGGGGAACGTTGGGAAGGTCAGTGGCAATGCCTGGGCCACTACTCCAGAGCCTAGGGAATGCTCAACAAACATTTGTTGCTATTTTATTTTTAGTGGCATTGTAGCAACAGGGTGCTAAGGAGTAGGAACCTAGGCCTTTAGGACCACTGATGGGCCAGGATAAAAGGGACAGCGACTGTTCGGCTTAGTGTGAGGTGAGGGGAGAAGGCTGGAGGCTCACACTGTGTTGGGCCTCTGCCACAAGCTTCAGTTTGACCCCACCAGGTTCACAAGCCTGTGGCAGGGGTTGGGGTGGGGTGTGAGTGGTAGGAACCCTTGACCTAAGTTGAATGCACTAAAAGTTAAGTGTTGTTTTGTTTTTGAGACAGAGTTTCTCTCTGTAGCCTTGGCTGTCCTCAAACTCACAGAGATCCACCTGCCTCTGCCTCCCCAAGTGCTGGGATAACAGGGGTGCACCACCATACCTGGCTACTTTTGCTTTTCTTTCCATGGTATTACAGAACAAGCCCCGGGCTGTGTGCACATTGGGCAAGCAAAACTGCCAGTGAGTTACAGCCTAGTGTAAGAACCAAGGTTTTCAAGGCATTTTCTGGGAATGGCCTTGGGGTGGGCTGGCTTACAAGAACTAGTAACCCATTTCCCCTTCCCAGTAGCCCTAAGGGACTCACTCTCACCCGTCTTGGATTACAGACAGGGAAAAGTGAAGCAGAGAGGAAGCTGGGATTTGGAGACATTTGGGGTGTCTGCGGTCCTGGGTGAGTCTGAAGTGCTGTCAGCTACATGACAGGGAGGAGGAAGACGGGGGAACGTGCAGATGGGATGGCATCGGCAGCAGATTCCCACACTGCCGGAGCACCTCTGGGCCCTCAGACAGGCATCCAGTCCAGCCGAAGCCCTCTGGACACAGCTGGCTCTCATCTGGGTCCAATGGAACTCAGGCTGAATGCCAACCAAACAGCTTTGCTCAGGATGCCGCCTCTGCTCCAGAGGCCCGAGGTTGCATGGAGACCTTGCAGGCCAGAACACACCAACCCCACTCCCAGGTGGGTTAGGAAGAAGTGCCAGGTCACTTACCCACAGTGGGCTCATCAGCTCCATGCTTGAACTCCTTGGTGCCTTTCCATGGCGGAGCCTACAGGAGAGGAGGCCGAGCATCGCCTACAGCGTCAGACTCTCCATCTTCTGTCAGGCCCAACCTCCTTCCACCTCCCCACAGTACAGGATTTCCTTCCAAGACTTGGCCCTCCTTCCTCTTCCCACTGTCTCCCCCTCAAATGTAGCCTATATCCTCACATCCACCAGCATGGGACACCAGCTCCTTTGGGCCTTCTGGTGACTGTGCCTTTCCCCACACAAATCCTCCCAGTCACCTGAACTAGCAGGTGACAGGCAGAGGCCAAAGCTGGGAGCAGGGCCCCTTGGTGTCATCCTGGTCCCATCCAAGTGTCCACAGCCCTTACCGAAAGTGTCCAGTCCAGGCTCATCAGCAGGGACCCTAGGAGCAACAGAGCCATCATGGCGTCTGTTGACTGTCCCGCTGCCTGCCCATGAGTGAAGATCGATAGTGCTGGGCAAAGGTCTCAGAAGCCTCAGAGGTGGGGACTAGCCACACTCTCTCCCAGGCCTGAGCTGCCCAGGCCTCATGGAAAGCCCAACAGAACAGTGACGTGGGACCCTGGTGAGCAGTGAGTTGGCTGATGGGATAATGAAGAACTGGGTTCTTGCCCTCCCCCTCCTGAGCAGTAGGATATTGGTCTTCCTGGGACCGTGCTCCAGGTCCTGGTGAGGGTGAGGCTGACTGAAGAGAAGCCTCCCTACCTGCAGAGCTTACCATCTCTCAGGGAGCTTGTCTTCTGGGCCTTACAGCCATTATACTACACTCTGAGCACTCAAAACAAGGTCCCCCTAAGACAACGTTCCTGGACGCACAAACCCAGGGGTAAACACTTGATGCTGCATAGTTAGCATTTCTGTCAAGAAGCTGAGCTTCTCGCTGAGTTCTCTGGAGCCTCTAAAGGGGGATCACCTCCCAAGTACCGTCAGAAATCAGTTCCATGTGGCTACAGGACAGATGTTCCTGCTTCCTTCTTGGCTATCAACCAGAGGCTACTGTGATTCCCACATTTCTGGGCACCTGCTTCCTCTAATTTAAAGCCTGTCAGGGCTGGAAGGAATGTCTCAGCAGTTAAGAACACCTGCTATTCTTCCAGAGGATCCAGGTTCTATTCCCCACACCTACAGGACAGCTCAGAATTCTCTGTAACTCCAATTCCAGGGACTCAGACGCCCTCTTCTGGCCTCTGCAGGTTCCAGGCACGCACATGGTTTACAGTAGGCATACATGCAGGCAAAACACTGGACATAAGACAAAGAAGTTAATTTTAAAAATCCAAATAATAAAGCAGAGCAAGGATCAGAGAATACCCCTGTGTTGAACTACTTCACACGTTGTATCTTCTTTGCCAGCAAAATTTCAGGCTCACTGGTTAGGCCAGGCCCATCAAGGATACTCACACAGAGCCTGCCATGATAGTACATGCCTTTAGTTCCAGGATGCAGAGACAGGCGAGTCTTTATGAGTTGGAGGCCAGCCTGGTCTCCATAGTGAGTTCCAGGACAGTCAGGGCTATGTAGAGAGACCTTGTCTCAAAAACAGAATGAAATTTTTCCATCACCACAGTATGGACTCTTAGTTACATTTGGGAATTAATTTCTTTTGGAGACACTTTGTTTCCCAGGTTGGCCTTTATTGCAGTCTTCCTACCTGTCTCAACCTCTGTAATATCTTGTGCCACAATGTCCAACTATACTACAGAAGGTCTGTGGATGAGGCAATGCAGTGGCAGAATGCTAGTATAGCACGCAAAAGGCCATGGGCTTAATTCTTGACACAGTGAGAAATTATTTTGCAAAGTAGCATCAGTCAGGGCTTTGGGTCACTGGGAGCTGGCAGAAACACATGGGAATGGAGATCTTGGTGTCATCTCAGAACTGTTCTCATTCCAGAGCAAGGTGCTAAATCAATTGACTCTGCTCAGCAGCTGCAGAGAAGGGAGAAAGATGAGATAGACAGACAGACAGACAGATATAGGTAGATAGTAGATAAACAGCCAGATAGATAGATAGATAAATAGATAAATAGACAGATATAGGCAGATAGTAGATAAACAGATGATAGAGAGATAGATAGACAGATATAGGTAGATAGTAGATAGAAGGATAAGACAGAGAGATAGAGTGGGGAGATTAAATTGACAGGCCTCATTTAGTTTGAAAATGTCTTCAAGAATCTAAGTTCTTTCTCACTGTTTTTAGTTGTAGACTAAGATTTTCAGTTACCATACAGAGTAAGAAGTTCCTCATGGCATCTTCATATATATGGGTCACTGTACTTTGCCCCCCCCTTTAACACTCCCCCTTTCTTCCTGGCTGGCTCCTTCCTCCTCCCAATTTGTTCCCTCCTCTGCTTTCTTTCTCTTCTGCTTCCTTCTTTTTCTCCTTCTTTTCTCTCTCTCGAGACAGGGCTTCACTATGTAGCCTTGACTGTCCTGGACTCACTCTGTAGACTTGGCTGGCTTCAAATTTACAGAGAGCCACTTGCCTCTGCCTCCTGAGTGCTGAAATTAAAGGCGCTAGCTGCCATGCCTGACCCTTTTGGCTTTTTTATTATTACATTATCGCCTTTATTTCTCCTCCCTTATGATCTTTTTTCCTCTTGATTCTCTTTCTATTTCTCTCTCATACAAACACTTTTCAAAATTTAGATTCAGAATAGGAATGAAAACAAGATGTCTAGATGTTTGTCTTTTTGAGTCTGGATTAACAAAATGATTTCCAGTTGTCTTCATTTTCCTGAAAATGTCATGGTTTTGTTGTTCTTTGCAGCTTGATTGTATACATAGACCACATTTTCTTTATCCATCCACTGATGGGCATCTAGGCTGATTCCCTTTCTTGACTATTGTGACTACTGCAGTTATAAAGGTGGACATTAGGCATCTCTGTGGTATGCTGACCGAGAGTCCTTCAGGTATCACAAGTGGTATAGCTGGGTTGTGTGGTAAATCTATTTCCAGTTATTTGAGAAACCTCCCCCCCGATCTGCATGGTGGCTGAATGAATTCACATTTCTACTAGCAGTGAACAAAGCTTCCTGTTTCTCCACATCTGCAACAGCAGTTGCTGTGGTCTATTTTCTTGGTTAGTGTCAGCCTTTCAGACAGGGGTGACAGAATCTCAAACCAGCTCAAATTGTATTTCTTGATGATTGAAGGTGGTGCGTGTTTTTCCATGTATTTATTGGCCACCTACACTTTTTTCCTCTAAGAACTGTCTGTTCAGTTCATTAAGCCGCTGACTTGTTTCACTGTTACATAGTCTGGCAATTGCTTCCTTTGATATGCAGAAACATTTTAAAATTCATTTATTTACTGATCTTTCAAGACAGGGTGTCTCTGTGTAGCCTTGGCTGTCCTGGAACTCACTCTGTAGACCAGGCTGGCTTCAAACTCTGCCTGCCCCTGTGCTGGGATTAAAGGCATGTACTACCACTCCACAATCAGAAACCTTTTAATTTCACTTAATCTTACTTGTCAAATCTTGGGATATTCCCTGTGCTATCTGGAGTTTTTTCAGAAAGCCCTTGCCAGTGGTCATGTCTCAGTTTAACCTGTTTAATTTCTGATCCATTTTGAACTGATCCTTTTCTGGATTTTTGGCTCTCAGTGTGAAAATCTTCAGGCTGACTTCCTTTGTGGTCCCATGATGGCTGTCACAGTTCTCAGAGTCACATCTAAGCTCAGTGCTGCTCAGATGAGGATGGGCCAGCCCTTCCACCAGCTGCTTCTGAGAAATGAGGAAGACTCCACAAAACTGGAAGCAGAAGCCGCATGATGGAGTACAAGGGAAGCAGAGACAGGAGGAGCAAGACCTCTAGACAGTGTGGGCTGACAGAACAGGTCAGCAGGGAAGAACCACCACGCCTACCGACCTGAGCTTGAACTCCAGAGCCCCCAAGATAGGAGGAGAGAACTGACTATGCTCCATGCATATGTGTGCGCACATGCACAAATACAGACACACACAGCCACATACACGAAAGAAAGGGGAGGGTGGAAAGATGGCTCACAGGTTAAGAATACTGGCTGTTCTTCCAAAGGTCCTGAGTTCAATTCCCAGCTTCCACATGGTGGCTCACAACCATCTATAATGAGATCTGGTGCCCTCTTCTGGTGTGTAGGCACACATACAGGCAGAACTCTGTATACATAATAAATACATTTAAAAAAAAATAAAGAAAAGGAAGGAAAGGACAGACTTTGAGTAGACCTCTCCTAGTGTCACAATGACCACACCTGGTGACACAACACCCTTAAACCATCTGCATCAAGGCCTAGAGGAATTCCCATGGCTGGCTTAGAGCAATTAATCTTGGAGCTAGCTTGGCCAGCTCTGAGGCACAGTAGCCACTGCAGACAAGGGGCAGAGAGGCCTGAACACGACATGACCACCACAGACACCTGCTCCTCCAACAGCCCCATGCTTCCTGCTTCCCCACCTCCCGTGGGCCCCATCCACTTCCATTTCCAAATGTTCCTTCTAGTTGCCTCTGAACCCTGCAGGTGTCCAGACTCCCTGTTGTTTACAGTCACTAGTTGCTTGTGCAGCGGGACTCCAGCTCTTTTTTATGTGTCAAGCCGACCTGCTCCAAGCTCTGCTTATTTTGCTGCCTGGGCACAGTCACCTGTCACTGGATGGGGACACATCCCCAGAGAAACACACTGCTAGGTGGCAGCCATTATGGTAATGCCACAGAATGCAAGCTAAGATGGCTACTAAGTCACCAGTTCACAGAGTCTCCAGAGGTCCCCAACTGCACTGTTCATGTGACCCATTTTCACTGTCAGCCAAAACAGTTATGCAGTACATGACTGCACCCCCACCCCCATGTGTGTGTGTGTGTACATGTTCCTGTGTGTGGAGGACAGAGATTGATGTCAAGTATCTTTCTTACTTATTTTCCACCTTTTTGGTTTTGTTTTGTCTTTTGAGACAGGGTCTCTCTCTACATAGCCTTGGCTGCCCTGGAACTCATTATGTAGACCAGGTTGGCCTCACACACACAGATCCTCCAGCCTCTGTGTGCTGGGATTAAGGGTGTATGCTGCCACCCAGCTTGCCACCTTTTAACAGATTTGTAAAGATTCCACACACACACACACACACACACATATATATATATCCATAGATATCCATATATATATATATGTCCATATATATCTGCGTGTGTGCTCTGTGTTCATGCACACCAGAAGGGAAAATCAGATCCCATTACAGATGGTTGGGAGCCACCCTGGGGTTGGTGGTTGGGATTGAGCTCAGGATCTCTGGAAGAGCAGCCAGTGCTCTTAACTGCTAAGCGGTCTCTCAGCCTTGTTTTTTAATGTATATGCATGTGTGCTTATATACATGTGTGTGTGCAGGGGTCTGCAAAGGCCAGAAGAGGGCATCCGACCCTGTGTAGCTAGAGTCACAGGTGGCTTCTTGTGAACTGCCTGACATGGCTGCTGAGAACTAAACTCAGCAAGACCAGCGTCCTTACCTGAGGAGAGGTCTGTTTAGCTCCTTCACTTCTTGAGAAAGGTCTCTCAGGGACTCTGGAGCTCATGACTCAGCTGGACTGGCTGGCCAGTGCCCTCCTTCCTCTCTCTGCCTCCTCAGTGCTGCCACACCTGGCTGTCTGAATGAGCTCTGGAGTTTTGAACTCAGGTCCTCATGACTGAGCCACGAGCGCTTTCCCACCTGAGCCACTCTCCAGCCTGTGCTTTCAAACTTCACCTTCTCCATTTCTACAACCCTTTCTTTGACTACCAGGAAATTAAAGGTGGTCCAGGTCCTGGAGCTCTCCAGCTAGAGATGTGCAATTGTGGAGGGTTGTGCAATTGTCTGTCTATGGGAGTTTGCCCATACATTTGTGAGGTTGGAGATGCTGGCATCCAACTTAAAGACCTTAGACAGAGACTGTGTTTGAGAATGAACAGACTAAAAGCAAAGGCAGACAGTTGTGGGGTACAGCTCAGTGGCAGAGCACTTACCTAGAGTGCTTGAAGCCCCGGGCTTTTGCCCAGAATGGCTAAACCAAAACCAAACAAAATGCCTAAAACTGGAGTCAGGTATAGGACAGAGATTTCGGGTGCCAGCATTTGAGACCAAGGCTCCAGAGACACCTGAGCTCAGGACCATCTCCTGTGTCTTGCAGGCACTTCGGAAGGGTGATGCCCTTTTTGACTGTACCAGTCTCATTTAAAATCAAAAGTCTTAACTCACGTTAAGCATTCTGAAGCAAAGAAGTTTCTGAAACAAAACCAAAACAACTTCCTTATGACCCAGTGTGTAAATAAGTAGCTTGAAGATAAGAGAAATTTGACCTTGGGAACAGAGAGCCGTAGGAGTTTAGTGAGGCAGCCTGGGGTCCCATTGTTGCCAATGACCGCCTCCCCTGACCCTGCATGCTCCTGGGTCAAGGGTCAGCCCCTCTGAACCTTGACTTTCAGGGCTCCTTGGGAAAGAGCTTGCACTGGCACCAGTGCCGTGTTGGTTGGGATGGAAACATGTGGGGGAGGCAGAGGCTTGTCCCTGTTCCACCCACTGGAGAAGGCAATAGCAAAGTTTTACCACACAACCACCGTCTCTCGGCAATTGCTACACATGTCCTGTGTTCCCTCTGAACATTTGGCTCTCTTCCATCACCTGCTGTGGACCAGGGCAGACTGATACCCTCTCTGTGTCTTGGCATCTCTCTCAGCAAAGCTGTGCTAGGGGCTTACAGAATGGGGAACACCAAGGTCTTCCTCTTGGATGTCTGATAGTCATGAACACACAGAAGCCCAGTTCCTCAAGCTTTTTTTCTTCAAGAGAGGGTCTGTCTGTGTAACTTAGGCTGGCTTTGAACTCTCACCCTTCCTGCCCAGGCCTTCCAAATAGGATCGTAGTCCTGTGCCATAACCCAGCTCCATTCCTCTTTAGCAGGGACTTGGGACAAGGATTTCAAGAAGTTGCAGACCTACGTGTTCAAACTTGGGGGGAGCAGATGGTACCCAGTCTATCATCCTCCACATCTTTGTAGGTGGCACCCCTGCGTGCCCAGCTACCATGCTTGACAGTGCAGCCTCTGCCAAAGAGAAGCCCTCCCTCCCCTAAACAGCTCAACCTGATGGCACGATCATGGGACTGCTGAGCACATGAAGTACGGCTTCGGGGAGCAGAGGAACTGAATTCTGGTCTTTAATGCTGACAGCCACAGGTGGCTGGTGGCTGCAGTACTCAAAGTGCGGCTCCAGGTTGACAGTGAGACTGTCGTCTGTGGCTGCTAGTGTGCACCACGCAGGGGCTGGAGATGGTGAGGGACTCATGGGGCCCAGATCAAACAGCACATCTGTAGGACAGCTGGAGAGTTTGGAGTTTCTTTTCTTTTCGCATTGCATTTTGTTTTATTGAGTATTTTGGGCACAGGAAATGAAACTGAAAGCCTCATCATTTAGTGACTTAGACTCTGCCATGTTTGCTGCATTCTTTTCATTTGAACTCATTCAGGCAATGCAACCTCATTCAGGGTGGAGACATTAGGGTATGAATGACAGAAAGCACAGAGGGTTAGAACCATGGATGCATTAGGCACTTTAGAGGTTGCCCACAGCGGGAAGCCACAGAAGGTTCTCAGCAACAGAGTAATGAGGTCAGGTTGTTCGTTCATTTTTTTTTTTTCTGTGACAGGGTTTTTCTACATTGCCCTGGCTGTCCTGGCCTGCCTTGGCCTCCGAAGTGCTGGGATTAAAGGCATGCACCACACACCTGGCACAGCTGGTAGTTTAAAAATAGGCAAACTGGTTGGGTGTCATTGCACATACTTATAATCCTTATTAGAGAGGCTAAAGCAAGACCAGCTGGGCTGGGTGACAAATATCAAGGGCTTGTTGAAAGGAAGATAGGAAAGAAAGAAGGGGGGAAGGGAGGAGGAGGAGCTGTCGGTACACAGTACATTACTCTACAGGAAATGACAAAATTTTACTCAATCAATGCATCTTTTGAACATCCCTGCAGTCAATAACCTTGAATGTTTATTTCTTTGGCCTAAGTGCAATGATTGCTGTAGGTCGGATTCTAAGAAATGCACCTCTCCAATTGCTGGGTGGTTACTTCATCCAAACTGACACATTCCCTCCCAGAAATGGGGGAAGAAGGTGTCGCAAAAGACCAGGGAAGCTAATGAGACGTATCAGGCCTAGAAAGCTCAGACACTTTCAAGATTCATAGGTCATATACAAAGGAGACAAGTTCTCAAGGACTCTTTAGGAGAGCTGTTTGCACACTGGGCAGGAGCTCCAGATGGGCAGTACCCCCAAGTCCTCACCTGTGCTGGGTGGGTGGGCTTCCAGGTGATTCAGCTGCCTTTGTCACCTGTGATGTGAGTGATCCCAATAAGCTCATTGGTTCATGAGGCTAGAAATGGGTAGGACTGTTTCTATGTTTTCATGTTTTGCCTTTATGGTGTGCTTTCTGGGTGCATTTGTCTGTATCCTCCTAGGAAAAGCCAGTCAACACAGGGACGGGCTAAATTTCCTTCTTTAGAAACACTTCTAAAACCTGCGAGTTGCTGCTGGTTTCTTCTCTCCATCTCCTATTAATTCCAGCTCAAGGATGGTCTCAAATCACAGTTTACACGCCTGGCTGCAACCAGAGTACAAGGTACCACCATTCTGCAAACGGTTCATCCCAAAAGGCCTACTTCCTGTCTTAGGCAAATACTTGGTTGCAAGGGGCCAAACCAGATTCTGGGTAATTTAAGATCAGGATGAGCGTGGACAGCTCCTAGGGTGCTTGTTGAATTCCCCAATGCCAGGAAGAGCTGGTTTGACACCTCTGTCTCCCCCACCCCCAGTGAATTTCAAAGGGCCTCCCACTGTCTAGTGGTAGTCCCTTCCTAGACTTCAAAGACCTGACTGGACACATTGGGAACAGGCTACCAGGGACCCAAGAGAGTAAATCCTGTCTCCCCTTTCTGGTTTTCTCAGAGTCAGGGTTTGCCTCTGCATCTCCCAGGACTCTTACCAGATGGAAGTGGGTTTACCACTCACAGGCCCACACCAGCCCCATTGCAGCCTAGAGCCCTTTAGCAAAGCACTCTACTCTCCTATTTAAAATCTGCCTCCAGGACTCTCCACTATCCTCAAAACCAAGTCCAAGGCTCTTGTCCAGGCTCCATCAAGACTCTGTCCTCACTGTACGCTCTCCTAGCCCACATCAATGCCCACTGTAAACTCTGAAGACACTCTGCCCATAGGTGCTGCATACATTAGGTGCCTCTGCCCTCCTCTCCAGCCCTTACTTCTGTTGCACTTGTTTAAATGTATTTGGTTACTTATATTAACTTATTCATTTATTGTGT
Organism: Pachyuromys duprasi; assembly: GCA_028658305.1. Classification (NCBI taxonomy): domain Eukaryota; kingdom Metazoa; phylum Chordata; class Mammalia; order Rodentia; family Muridae; genus Pachyuromys; species Pachyuromys duprasi. The sequence continues at coordinate 73,707,518 of CM053760.1, forward strand.
GTTCCAGAGCACAAGTAGAACTGACTGCCCTCTTCTACCAGGTGAATCCCAGGATGGAATTGAGGTCTTCATAGTTGCTCAGGCTTTACTATGGCCGCATATGCCTTTACCAGCTGAGCCATCTCACCAGCTACAGGATCCTTGAAAATGCAGGAAGTCTCTAACCAGAAGGTTCTTTCCACCCTGCACTCCCTCAAACCTTCACATGTGCCCATTCTCACTCAGCCCTCAGGTCTCATTTGGTACCCCATAGTCCACTAGAAAGTTATCATTTGTAAATACAAACCGTCTATGAGCTTCACATTTCTCTGTAAACCACAATGCCTTCCATGATCTAACTGACACCCTTGCTTGTCTCTCCTCAGACAGCTGGACTCTAAAGCCGCCTACGATTTTTCCCTTGCCACACTTAACTTTAGGCACAGTGCCTTTTTGGATGTACTCAAATGTCACGGCTTGAGACCATTCCGGTCCTTTAATGAACTTGGGCGTGGGCATGCTAAGCGCACTCTACCATGAGGCTCTATCCCGGGCTCTTTGTTTCAGTAGCATGCATTACTCTAAAATCATTTACAGGATTACCACCACCGTTCTTCCCGCCTAGCACGTAAGCACTGAGAGTTTGGCTTTCTTGCCGTCACAGTTATATCCGGCACCTGGCTGGGTGCCTGAGAAAAAGCAGTAGCAGTTTTTTGTTTTTTTTTTTCTTTCAGTAATGAATGAATATGGATCAAAGACACCTAGTTGGATCCGGTCGTTCCATAACCCCCGAGTTTGGACAAGCCTCCGTTTCCTGCTGTGCGAAAAGAGGTGGGGAGTAGGAAGTAGGGGTACTGAACTATAATGTGTTGATGAGCTGAAAATTTTGAACTTGTTTCTCCATCCCCCACCCCCCGCGCCCCGGCCACTCAACATCCAGCGCCTCAGCTCCCCACCTGAATAATGGGTGTGAACTCATCCTCAACGACTCAGGGTGGCAGCGCTGCCTTATAAGGCAGCAGAGGCCGAAGGCGGCCGGGCGGGTGGGAGGAGAGAAATCACAACATCCGGCTGCGGGGGCGGGGAGCGGGGTGCGGCTGGGCGAGAGGGGTGCGCCGCTGGGAAGGCGACATCCTCCCTCCGGTCCTCAGCTCGCGTTCGACCTTCTGCGCCCTTCAGAAGCAGCTGGCTCGAGAGACGACGGCAGGACACAAACGCCAACCAAGCTACCTGCTGGCCGGCAGGTTGCACAGCGCGGCCGCAACAAAACCCTAGACATCCCACCAGCGAACCCAAGGCGCTCGGCCACGCCCCCATCCGATAGCCCAATCAGAGCGCCAGACTGCATGGTTGACGCTTCCTTAATCCAATCACATGTTTGGTCTCCAGGGTGTGGCTCCCCCCCTTCTCAGAGCCCACCTTCTAAGTCCCCGGCAGAGGCTCCGCCCTAATTGGCAGCTGAGCTTCCTACGAAGGCCTAGGAATTCGAACCTACGGGCCGAGTCCCGCCCCCAGCCCAACCAGGAAGAGAAGACGCAATGGGCCCGCCCCCTCTCCGCTGGAAGCGAGTTCTCGGCTCCGTGGGCGGGGCGGGAGAGAGAGGCTGACCAATAGCAGCACGGCGCGGGGAGCGTCCGCACGCTCATTGACTGAGCCAAGTAAACAGAGGGCGGGGCGGGGTGGGCGCCGGTGGCCCGGGAGGGGCACGGAGTGCGCGGCGGGCGGCGGCGGCCGGGGAGGCCCGGGAGGCCCGGGAGGCCGCGGCGCGGTCAGTCGAGCCGAGCCGAGCCGAGCCGAGCCGCGCCGGTCGCCATCGGCCCGGGCTCTCGCGGGCGGTTCCGGCCGGCGGCGCGGCCCGGCGGGCCGGGCGGCGCTGCAGCCCATGGAGCTCGAGAACATCGTAGCGAACACGGTGCTACTCAAGGCCCGGGAAGGTGAGGCCAGGCGGGCGGGCGGCCAGGCCCGGGTGCGGGGATCGCGGGCGCGCGACCTCCGAGCCCCACGGGGCGCCCGCGCCCCGGCCACCTTGGTGCCCTGCAGTCTGCACCAGGACTCTTCGCGCAGACTGGAGCCTTTCCGGCCTGCCCGCCGCACCTACCTCCGGAACCTGGGGCCCAGGAGGGGCGGGGGTCGCGTCGCGGGCCTTGAGGCGGGTGTTGGGGGTAAAGGAGAAAGGGAAGGAAGAGAAAAAGTGGGACGCGGGCTCCAGGAGCGTGTGTCTGAGGCCTCTTGTAGGTGAGAGGCAGGAAGGTGCTCCACGTGCCCCAGGCCCAGATACCGTGAACAGCACAAAGTTGGTAATCTGTAAAGATTGGAGAATGAATGAACCGAGCCTTTGCATAGACAACCCAACCGACATGGGGGAAACTTCTAGACACATATGTTACCAACAGAACCACTCTGGACACTAAAAACGGGCGAATGGGTAACGATTTTTGCATTCAGCAAGCCTATGACCTGTTCCTGCACAAAGAAATAAATGGGAGCCGAGCATGCCGGGCTGTTAGGACTATAGGTTAAAACCCTGAAACCGGTCTGGTGGACTTAGTGTGAACGCACATGGACTTGCTGTGGAGTAGCTCATTGGTTTTACTATAGATGTTATTTGGCGCCTGCTCTGTGAGGGTCCTAGGTGGCCAGGACCAGACCCTACACTCACAGGTGCCTCCTCAGACACCTAGACTGCACTACTCTGTCCAGGGTGCTGGGCCACCAACAGTGGAACAGGATTCTTTTTGGAACTCCTGGGGAGGGACATGGTGACAGTTTTCCACTCTTTGATGGACTTCCAGGCTTCACTGTCTGTTAGGTTACAGGTGGGAAACTGAAGCTCAGGCCAGAAACTAGCCCAACAAGGCTGTAATTGGCCCACGCTTAGGCACGACACCCAGTAGAGTCTAAGAAGCTCAGAAGCCCCCGGTGTGGTACAACCCCTGATGTCCTTTGCTACCCAGTGCATGTCACACCCAAGGAGGTGTTGTCTGGAAATGGGATGGGCAGGCTGGTCCCTAGTGCCCAAGGGAGGCTATCTTATCTCCTGTCCCTTATCAGACTCAGGGGCTGGGCCTTCCTCTCAGCCTCTGGGGGCATCTGCGATTCTGTTCTGCCTCGTCATCCAGCCAGCCAAGGAGGAGGGGTGAGGAGAGCCAGGGCCAAGCCTTACTTCCTAGGGCTAGCCAATTCGGGCCCGGGCCTACTGAGGGCATTGTCTTGCTGGGCCAGACACTATGGGCACCTTTGCACAGTCTTTGCTGGATCTTGGATGAGACACATCATAGTATGGCCAGAATGGGGACTAGTGCCTCCCCTAGAGGACCTATATCCTGGACTGGCCATGACCCCCCCTATACACACCTGCATGGCCTTTGACATGCTTCCTGTCCCTCAACATCATTGTTCCTTTCATATATATATATATATATATATATATATATACATATAATTTATGTATGTGTGTATATATATATATATTTTATTTTTAAGGAAAGCCTCATTTTCATGGCGTCTTCTAATACCCATGGACTGGTTGTGTTAGAATCATTTCACGAAACAGCTGGCAGCTTGGAGCCAAGCTTTCCAAGTGACAGACTGTCGGCAATTGGGAAAGCTGTGGTTTACATATACAGTCGGCTCTTTTTTGTTGATTCAGTGTTTGAGATGGTCTCAGTATATGTATGTATATGTATTTTTTATGTATATGATATATTAGTTTTTATATGTATATAATATTAGTTTCAGTGTACTTGGAGCTTGCTATGTAGCCCAGGCTGGCCTCAAACTCAGAGACCCGTCTGCCTCTGGCTTCCAAGTGCTAGGATTAAAGGTCAGTTGGTGTTTAATAAATGCTGGTCATGTTAGAGGTGGGTAAGGAACTTGAATTTGAAAACTGGCTTGACTCCTCTCCCGCTGTCAGTCAGCACTCAGAGCCACAGTGTTCTCAGGGCCTTGACCCTGGAAGCTGACTCTCACCTGGATTTTCTTTTTTTCCCCAGGTGCCAGAGGCATACAGGAGGAGGGCATGGTAGGGGACAGGATCCCCACAGATTGGCAGCCAGTTCTGGGACAGGATATTTGCATGTGACTTTTTGCTCTCGCCCTGACACAGCTGGGAGGAGGGAGGAGGAAGTGACTGCTGGGGGAGGCAAGCAGATGCAGGGTGAGGGACCTGGGTGGAGGGAGACTGGGAGGAGTGAAGCAATGGCTGTTGGGCACACAGGGTTCAGGCTGCAGCAGGGCCACCAGAGTTTCTCAAGGAGACACTGCCGTACTTCTTCCTTCCTGGGGAGCCCAGTTAGGGACCCAGCCTGCCCCTTTCCCAGAGGGCAGCTTTGCCCCCTACACCACTTACACTGGGTCAGATAGAGACAGTGCTGGGGAGACTGAGGCCAGGCAAGGGCAGTTGATTGCCCTAGGCTGTCAGTAAATTGGAGCTGGGTCTTACCTTTTTATACAGTCCTATTGAGTGCTAGACAAGTCCCTCTTGCTCACCCTACAGCACCTCTGGAGGTTCCATGGAAATTGGGTGATATTGGCATGCAGTGATGGAGATTCAGGTCCAGGACATGGCGTGGCTCAGGCCCCTCCCAACATCCTTAGTGTCCCAAAGACACTTGTGGCTCCTACTCTGACATGCTCTGTTTGCCTGCAGTGTGCGTTTTTGTTGTTTGTTCTGAGACTGTGCCTATGTTGCCCTGATGATCCTGGAACTCATTGTGTAGACCAGGCTGGCTCAATCTCGCGGAGATCCTGCCTGTGCCTCCCTTGTGCTGGGATTAAAGGCATGTGCCACCACCTCCAGCGTTTTTTGTTTTTTTGTTTTTTTTTAGTTTTACCTTTCACGTTTCTATTCAAGCTTGCCCGTTGCTCAGGACTTGTGCGGGTGGGGTGGAAACTACTGAAGCACACATTTACCCGACCTGTCAGGCTCTGGAGGCATCCCAGCAAGCTCAGCTAAGTGAAATAAGGCAGGGCCAGGAGCATCCCAAGTGCCAGCCTTCCCTCACCACTTGGCTGTGGGCAGGGAGACAGTTCTGGTACAACACGGTGTTAGGGCCCGAGGGGCTTGCCCAAACCGCCCTGGCATCCCAGGCATGTCCCAGACAACAGAATCCCTGGCGAGCGTGCCTTTTCTTAGGTAACATCCTCCACTCTCTACTTTTTTTTTTTTTTGTTAGTTTGCTTGGTTTTTTGTTGTTGTTGTTGTTTTTTAAAGACCAGGGTCTTACTGTCTAGCCTTGGCTTTTCTGGAACTGACATGTAGACCAGACTGGCCTCAAACTTAGAGATAAACTTGCTTATTGAATACTGGGTTTAAAGGTGAGTGCTACCCTGCCTAGCTTCTTGTCTCCCTCCCTCCCTTCCTTCCTTTCTTCCTCCGAGACAAAGTTTTCTGGCTACCCCTGGCTGTCCTGGAACTCACTCTGTAGACCAGGCTGGCCTAGAACTCAGAAACCTGTCTGCCTCTGCCTCCCGGGTGATGGGATTAAAGGTATGCACCACCAGGCCCAGCTCTTGTCCTGTAGAATTCCTACTGAGTAGAAGTAGTGAATGAAGCCAGACTTGCTGCTGAAATGTCCTCAGTGTTCTTCTTGGTTCTCCTCCTGGGAGCTGTGCACATGGGTGTGCAGAAGGATGTGTGCATCCTGTAACTTGCTAAGGGCGTGTTGGAGTGTGTGGAAGGAGTCCCATGGCAGGCTTGGCCTGAACGGAAAGCCTCTGGACCAAGTGTTAAGGGGAAGCTTCAGAGGCAGGTGACTCAGGACTCCAGGAAGACCTGGTTCCTGCTTGCTTTTGCAGGTGGTGGCGGGAATCGCAAAGGCAAGAGCAAGAAATGGCGCCAGATGCTGCAGTTTCCTCACATCAGCCAGTGTGAAGAACTTCGGCTCAGCCTCGGTGAGGCAGGGATGGAGCTCCAGGCTGCAGGAGCAGGCTGGGGGCTACCCATGAGGAGCCCTGGCCACAGGGGTGCTATGGGAGAGGGTCTGTCCAGGAAGATGGAGACTACATACTCCAGCCCAGTTTCAGTTTCTGGGTCTGAAATGGGTGGAAGGCAGAGACTCCCGCACTGACTGGTGTCAGTGGAGTGAGCCTGGGAAAGAGAGGAGGGCTGGGCTGCCCTGGAGGGAGGTGAAAGAAACATGGGAAGGAAAGTCAGCCTGGGGCCAGGGAATTTGGAACTCCAGGCCTGTGCTTGTGAGCCTCGGCTAGGCTAGGCTAGGGCACCCTGCAAAGCTAGAGGAGTATGATAGAGTTACTTGTAGAGGTGGCAGAAGGGCTCACCCCTTCCTTCTTCTTGGCTGAGGATCTGAACAGTCCCTTAGGTGGCCTGGGCCTGTGTTGATGGCTAATGTGTGGGTAGCATGTGCCCTGCTTGGGATGGGGGCCCAGCTGAAAGCAGAGGAAGCCACAACTTCCTCTCACACTTTCGCCAGGCAGGCAACAGGTGTAGACTGGGCTGGGCTGGGCCGGAACCTCACAGACCACACCCAGCCCCAGAACTGACGTGCAAGTCTGTGCACCAGCAGACAAGAGGAAGGAGGCTGTCCTCTGGAGCCCAGACTCCTGCCTGAGTGTCATGAGCTAATTAACTGACCTCTCTGGGTCCCATACCCCCAAGTTACACTGGAATCACAGTGGTGCCCACCTGAAGATGATAGTGAGGGCTCTGGAGAAGATAAGGGCTATCACTCTTTGGGGGTAGAAGCCTTGGATCACATGCAGGGGTATAAAGCAGAATGTCCTGCCAGTGAGTTGTAAGCCTATCCCAGCATCTCCTATCTTGGCCCACAGAGCGTGACTACCACAGTCTGTGTGAGCGGCAGCCCATTGGGCGCCTGTTATTCCGTGAGTTCTGCGCCACTCGGCCTGAGCTGACCCGCTGTACTGCCTTCCTGGACGGGGTGGTGAGTGTCGGGCCCCAGGGCCTAGCCCAGCACAGAGGGCAGGCGGAGGCCCTGGCCACAGCTCCTCCCGCCCCCACACACGCATCTGTGTCTCCACCCAGCCTCAGGCTTCCTTGCCTCTCACCCTGCAGGCCGAGTATGAAGTGACCCCAGATGAGAACCGGAAGGCATGTGGGCGGCGGCTAATGCAGAATTTTCTGAGCCACACGGTGAGTGAGCAGTGATGGAGAGGTGACAGCAGCAGGCAGGGCCCAGACAGCAAGCAGAGTGACCACAGCCCGGGCAGTGAGTGCCTGGGAGCTGTTCCAGACAGCTGTGGGCACAGAGCCCAGGGCTTGGGCTGAGCTTGGGTCAGGCAGCCTGCCAGTGGCTGCCTCGCCCTGTCTTAAGTGAGAGGGCAGCAAAGAGGCAGCAATTGCGCTGCCCACCACAGCCACCCTCTGCACCCACAGACATCTGGCAATGGTGCCATGGGAGCGGGCAGTTGTCCAAAGAAACCCTCTGCACTGACCTGTCTGTGGCCTGTCCCCAGGGTCCTGACCTCATTCCTGAAGTCCCCCGGCAGTTGCTGAGTGACTGTGCCCAGCGGCTAGAGCAGGGACCCTGCAAAGACCTCTTCCAGGAGCTGACCCGGTATGGCTCCAAGCCCACAAGTCTGGAATTGTGCTGGGGAAGGGGGCACTATGGACTGTGAAATCTGGAGCAAGTTCAGTTCCTCTTCCTGTCCGTACTGTTTGAATTTCACGGTTGCTTCCCAGCTCTGCTTCATATTGGCATGCCTGTGTCCTGCTCATGCCTCAGTGAGCTGGTCCAAGGATAAGGATGCCGCTCTGTGGGCTGAGCACATATGGAGGGGAGGCCTGGGCCCTCAGACAGAGAATTCGTGCACTGGGGCTTGTCTACAGGTGGAGCCTTTCTCAACAGGCTGACCCATGAGTACCTAAGCATGGCCCCTTTCGCCAACTACCTCGACAGCCTGTACTTCAACCGTTTCCTGCAGTGGAAGTGGCTGGAAAGGTGAGCTCCCCCAGGCTGGCCTGTGCCTGGCTGTGGACTCTTCTCTTGGGGGGCCCTGCTTGTGTAAACACTTGTTTCTTTTACTCTCACCTATAGGCAGCCAGTGACCAAAAACACCTTCAGGCAGTACCGAGTCCTGGGCAAGGGTGGCTTTGGTGAGGTGAGTAGCCTTGCTGGGTGCACTAGACTGGGCTCAGTAGGCCTGAGCCCGCCTCCAGCAAGAGCATGGCTGGCTCCATTCCTTCCTGTCTACCCTGGCTCCAGGTATGTGCCTGCCAGGTGCGGGCGACAGGCAAGATGTATGCGTGCAAGAAACTGGAAAAGAAACGCATCAAGAAGCGGAAAGGGGAGGCCATGGCGCTCAACGAGAAGCAGATCCTGGAGAAAGTGAACAGTAGGTTTGTAGTAAGTACACAGGCGCCCTTACTTCCCCATGGTCACCCAGTCATCTGTTTCCCCCTCCCCCACCGGGCTAGAGGCCCTCCCCATTGCCCTGTCCCTTCCTGCCCTGGACAGTCACCAAGAGGGGTGGGGTAGGAGTGCTAGTCCAGGCTCAGGAAGCCTGCTGAGCCCTGAGGAATGGCACACAGAAGATTGTTTGAGTGTTGGGTGGCTGCTGGTTAGCATGTGTGCGCACTCATACACACACACCAGGCTCCCGTCTGAGGGTGTGGGTCTCCTGAGCACAGGTGAGCTTGGCCTACGCCTATGAGACCAAGGATGCTCTGTGCCTGGTGCTGACGCTGATGAACGGAGGGGACCTGAAGTTCCACATCTACCACATGGGCCAGGCTGGCTTTCCAGAAGCGCGTGCTGTCTTCTACGCTGCTGAGATCTGCTGTGGCCTGGAAGACTTGCACCAGGAGCGCATTGTGTACAGGTGAGCATCTCAGGCAGCTGTTCGGATCCTTCCTGGCCAGGGCAGTGGCTAGATCATAGTGGTGGCTGAGGCTGCCTGTTTGGTAGACAGTGGGAAGACAGTGTACTGGGAGTTTGTCTCATCACAAGCCGAGACTGGCTTCAGGCTCAAACCCCCTCATAATTGACAGATTTCAGTGCTTCAGACCTAGGTTTTGGGGTCTGGCTGGCTGACCAATGTGTGAGTTCTGATTTTGGGGAGACCCTCATTCCTACCTTGTGGGCGGGCTTAGTGGTAGAGAGCCCTGCTTGTGGTTATGGATGGAGATTTCCTTGAGCCTCACAGGGGCCCTCTGAGGGGATGGAGGAGTAGCCTCATGTGACAGAGAAGGGGGAAGGGAACTTCAATATCAAGGGTGAATAAAGGTGGTGTTCAGGGGTCCCCTCCCCCGGGTGGGTCCCCCACTAGGTGGGAATCCTCACTTTGGATTGGAGCCACTTGTCACTACCATAGAAAGTTCCTGAGGCTCTGGTTCTGTGGGTCCCTGCCTGCTCCCCTGAGTTTGCTGCTGCCTGAGGAGAGCAGGGCTCTTTCACCTTGTTCCACGCCTCATCCCTGCAGGTACTTGAGCTATGAGAGAGAGGCTGCCTCTGGCTGGCTTCCTGGAAAATGGGCATCTGACCCTACCTTTCTCTCCCCATAGGGACCTAAAGCCAGAGAATATCCTGCTGGATGACCATGGTGGGTGAGAAGGCCTGAGTGGGAGGTGGGCTGAGATGGAAAGGCTTGCCTAGCACTTGGCCCACCCAAGTCAATGCCCTCCCCAGGCCACATCCGTATCTCTGACCTGGGACTGGCTGTGCATGTGCCTGAGGGTCAGACCATCAAGGGCCGTGTGGGCACTGTGGGCTACATGGGTAAGTCCCTTTCACCTCATATACCAGCCAGTTTCCTGGATCCCCTTGCTGTCCTAGGCTGGCCTGCCCACTGCTGTGCTGTGGGTGTCTCCTCATCCCCGGTAGTTGATAGCCCACACCAACACCATGGCTGCTGATGTTTTGTGACTTGGGAGACCAAGACTTAGCCAGGCCCCGTCATTTGTGATCCACTGCTGGTCGTTTGCTGGATGCTTATTGAACACCAGGGGCTGGGGGCCCTGTGACATGGAAGAGAAAGGGAAGGCATGTTCATGGCAGTGTTCCTTGCCTTTCCCATGCTCAGACTAGCATGCCCACCTGAGGTGTGGGCAGCAGAGACCTAGCTCATTGACTGTGGGCCCCGTGCAGCCCTGGTCTCCAGGTTCCACCTGAGGGAAGGCGCCCCACTTTCAGCCTCTATTCTTCTGTGAAACCTCCTGAGAGCTGCTCCCTGAGGGCTCTGAAATGAAAGGAGATGTGGAAGGGAGAGTCCTGTAGGCCGCTGCTAGTGCGGGGGGACAGTATTGGGTGGGCAGTGGGTGTTGCCATCCCCTGTGAAATCCAGAGTCACAAATCAGTAGCTGCATGGTCCTGATTCGGCCTACGTTAATTCTGAAGTTGAGTTGTTTTTAAGAATAATTTGAATTGATTGCCAACATTTAATAAGCTGAACAACTTCATGTAAAAAAGAAGTTGGGGGTTCTGGGTATGATGTAACCCATAGAGCACTTGCCTGACATTTGTGTGGCCCTGAGTTCAGCAAACTTTAGCATTGGGGTCCCCCTTCCCCTGATGAAAACACCACTGCAGCTGCTGTTGATGAGCTGTGCTTTCTTACATTGGTTGAAGTCCCCACCAAGCCCTTGGCATGCCTGCCTAGCCAGTGGGTGTTGGAACTGATGCCCTGGTTCTTGTTGGGGGCCCAAGGAGGCCGTCTGTCCTCACTGCTTACCCGACCCTCACTCCTGGGCCTGAGGAGGCCCCTCACTGCTCACCCTAACCGTCACTCCCAGGCTGAGGAGGCCCCTCTGCCCTTACTGCTCACCTGCCCCTCACTCCGGTCCCCGCAGCCCCCGAGGTGGTGAAGAACGAACGGTACACGTTCAGCCCTGACTGGTGGGCGCTGGGCTGCCTCCTGTATGAGATGATCGCGGGCCAGTCACCCTTCCAGCAGAGGAAGAAGAAGATCAAGCGGGAAGAGGTAGAGCGGCTGGTGAAGGAGGTGCCCGAGGACTACACGGAGCGATTCTCCCCACAGGCACGCTCGCTCTGTTCGCAGGTACCGACGGCCAGAGGCAGCCCTGGTAGAGCTGGGCACCTCGCTCATGCTCAGGTGCCCTAACCCCCCTGCCGTCCATAGCTCCTCAGCAAGGACCCTGCTGAGCGGTTGGGGTGTCGAGGAGGGGGTGCCTGTGAGGTAAAGGAGCACCCCATTTTCAAGAAACTGAACTTCAAGCGGCTGGAAGCTGGCATGCTGGAACCGCCTTTCAAGCCTGACGTAAGTCCTGCTCACCCTTGCTGATGGCAGGCCAAGGGAGGGGAGGGAGGGGGAGCAGTGACCAGGGCACTTTCAGTGCAGATGTTGGAAAAACCATCTAATGGCTTAGGCTGCCACCGTCAACATGTATATATGAGCACATATGTGTGTGTGTGTGTGTGTGTTCGTGCAAGTGTCTGTGTAAGTAATCCTAGGCTTGTGGAAATGAAAAGCCCAACATCACGTGAGTTTTGCTGTACCAGGTTAGAATGAGGGGTGGACACAGAAACTCGCTTCCTGTCTATACAGGGATTGCTTGGTCTTCCATAGCAGGCGTCTTTTCCCAGGGACGCCTTGTAGCCTGACCTCGTAGCTCAGGCTCACATCTTCATTAGCCACCCAGTGCACTCTTGTTCAGGAATTGGAAGTGAAACTCTAAACCTGTTGGCGGGAGAGCCTTGCTGGACACCTGGATCACGTGCCTCTCTGGCCCAGGGGGACTAGTCCATTTCCAAAGGAAGTGGAGATGGTAGAGCCAGCAGGGCTGCTGGGCCAACTGCCCCTCTTCAGGCAGAAAATTACCTCCTTAAAATTGTATTTTAAGCCACGCATGGTGGTATGCACCTTTAATCCCAGCTCTCAGGAGGCACCAGCAGAGGCAGGCGATCTCTGTGAGTTCTGGTCTACAAAGTGAGTCCAAGATAGTCAAGGCTACACAGAAAAACCCTGTCGAAAGAAAAAAAGGAAAGAAAGGAAATTTTACTTTAAAGTCTTTATCTCTTCTTGACTACATATGTTTGTGTCTGTGCCTGTCTATGTATTTGTCTGTAGCTTGTCATTGCTATTTTGTGGGTTCTTTTTTGTACCCTTTATCCCTTGTCCCCATTTCATCCCCTATCACTAGTTAGGAGAGAAAGAAGGATGGGGGCCGTTGATCTCTGAGTCTAATTTCTTTCCTGTTTCTTTTTTGACCACTAACAAACCACAGCCAGGCCCTCTGAACAACCAAGAACCGCCAACCCCACCTAGCAGGGCTCTAGAACCGCCAACCCCACCTGTCAGGGCTCTAGAACCACCAGCCCCACCTGTCAGGGCTCTAGCATGTGTATACACTCTGAAAAAGACTTCTGTGTTTTTGTTGTTGGTGGTTTTCTGGTTCCCCCCTCCCCCTGAGACGGGGTTTCTCTGTGTAGCCTTTCTGTCCTGGACTCACACTGTAGACCATGCTTGCTTCAAACTCACAGAGATCTGCCTGCCTCTGCCTCCTGGGTGCTGGGATTAAAAGTGTGTGCCACCATGCCCAGCTGTTTCTGTGTTTTTCAAAAAAACCCAAATACCAGAATTCTCACTACATATATCTGTGTGTGTGTCTGTGCATATCTGTGTGTATGTCTGTGTATGTATGTGTGTGGACACGAGTACAGCTGCCACAGAAGTCAGAAGCCTCAGATCCTCTACAATGACAGTGCATATGTTTAGCTGCTGAGCCACCTTTCTAGTTTCAGAATCTCCCTCCTAGAGAATTTCACCCATGAACTAAGCATCCTGTGGACTAGGTGCCCTGCGGGCAACATGTCCTCTAAATATTAAAGCTTGAAAGCAGAGACCTTGCTTGAGCCTCAGCCCAGTGCAGTCTGCTGTTCATTTTGCCAGAAGTCTCTCTGGGCCAGTCTTTCTCTGGGCCATCGCTGGGGCTTTGTGCTGGGTTTCTAGGGCTCTGTCCCATGGTTCTTCCTGAATTTGGGTTCCTCTGTGACGTCAGAGGAAAAGTTCTTGCCCAGGATGGGTTATGTGCTTGCCTCCCTCTGTTAAGGTTGTGGGTACTGGGTCCTGAGGATGACAATTTATCAGGAGCACTTGGGAAAGTCTTCAAATGACAGGCTCACCAGGTTGATGGCTGTCAGCTACGTGCATTGCTGCATTTGACAAATACCTGAATGCCTGTTTGTGCCAGACCTTGGACACATGAGATCCACAGAACCAGGCCTGTCCTTAGCACACTAAGCCAATAAGCAGGGAAGGCGTTCAGGCAGTCCTGAGTGGGACAGAGGAGAAAAAGCAGGCTAGGAAGGCAGTGGTGAGGGGACAGCCGCCTTAGGGTAGTTTCTGAGATGCTGCTGCATAAGTAGAACTGAGGGAGAGCCTCGCCAGCATGTGCGGGCTCAGGCAGTGCAGGAAGAAGGAGCAGGCTGAAGCCCTGTGGCCGGGTCAGCCCAGTGCCGTACAACAGGAACCGTGAGACCAGTGTGGCTGGAACCTAATGTGAGGTGTGGGTGTGGTCAGAGGATATGAGTGTAAACCGGGAGGAGGCCATCGAAGGAACCTCTGAGTGATGGCTCAGACGGTAGGCATTGTCAGTGAGGTGGCATGAACTGAACAGGTCTGGCTTCATTGTGCTGCCTCAGGCTGATCCTTGCTCTGTACAAATTACCTAACTGAAATTCTTACACTGCCCATGCTCATGTGTTCAGAGTGAGAAAGAGTCAGGGGCTTGTAGCCTAACCTTTGAAGCACTACCTGAAAAAGCAAACCTGACTATGTTTAAGTTTTAATTTCATGTATCTGTGTCTGTGCACATGAATTCATGTATCTGCATGTGAACTTATGTGGGAGCCAGAGCTGTCAGATCCCTAGAGGAGCTTTAAACCTCTAGGCCAGCACATGACAATCATTTCTTCGTGGGAAGGAGGGGAGGGCAGGGTCTCTCTGCATAGTCTTGGCTGTGCTGGAACTCACTCTGTAGAGCAGACTAGCCTGGACTGTGGCCCGCCTGCCTCTGCCTCCCGCATGCTGGGGCTAAAGGCGTGCAGTGCCGCTACCCAGATGACAGTACATTTTTCATGGCTATTACGATGAGCCTCCCGGCTGACCCATGTGACATCTGCTTCAATGAAGGAATCCTGTGACTCACCAGGAGTTCAGCACCTTTTCACCAGTGTCTCCAGAAACCACACAAAACCATGTGTCCATCAGGGCCCCAGAGCTCTCCTTCCTGCACAGGAAACCTCTAGTTCTTTCTAGATGTTTGATGCTTCAGATGTGAAGGTAGATGCAGCCCCGCTGCACATGACCCTCGTGACTGGCTTCCTTGCTAGAATGCTTTTAAGGCTGATCCGTGCTGTAGCCAATACTTCATTCTCCTGTAGAGCGGAATAATATTCTATTCTATGGATATAAATTTTATTCTTTCATAGTTGACTTGGGTTTTTCTCTCCTTTAGGGTGAGGCTATCAGGAATAATGCTTTCTACTTTTATTTTTTGAGATGAGGTGCCATTGTGTTACCTTATGTAGTTTTGAACTTGCGGACTCAAGCGTTCTTTCTGCTGCAGTACATACACGGCCATAAAACTACACCGCCATGTGTGCTATATCTTGTAGGGAGCGTCAGGCTTCTCCAGGTTAGATCTACCGTTTTACATGATGGCGATGGTAATGTGTGTTTCTCTGTAAGTGGGTTAGAAGATACTGTGTGCATGCTGGGGATGGATGGAAGCTAGGGCCTCAAATCTACTGAGCCAATGCACTACCACTGAGCTACAACGCTAGCCCCAGGAAGATAATATTTTAATTGCCTTCCTGTGTGGTAAGATTTTGAAAGCAGCGTATTGAGTTAGAAAAGAAAGCAGCCTTCTCAGCAGGGGCTGAGAAGGTGGTTGGGAAGACCATCCAGTACTGGACATCTTAGAGGGAGACCCCATCCAGTCCCTAAGTCAGGAGCCAGTAGTCCCCGTCCCACCCCAACCCCAGCTACACAGCTGGGCAGTTCTGTGCATGCAGAAGGCCAGCTCAGCCCATCACCAGGCCTGTGTAGTCCTTGCACAGAAAAGTCCAGATCCTCAACTTCAGTCAGAGACAGCAGAGAGTTAGGCTGAGGAGTGTGGGCCCACCTTGCTGCTCTCTCCAAACCAGGTAGCTGCAGGTGCCAGGCACATCCAGCCAGGGTGACTGAGCCTCAAGGCCTCCTGACTGCTACCTCTATCCACCCCCAGCCCCAGGCTATCTACTGCAAGGATGTTCTGGACATTGAACAGTTCTCTACAGTTAAAGGCGTGGACCTGGAGCCCACGGACCAAGACTTCTACCAGAAGTTTGCCACGGGTAGTGTGTCTATTCCCTGGCAGAATGAGGTAGGGATTACCCTGTCAGTGGGGTGGGCTCCAGGCAGGGCATCCCTGGGGCCAACTCTCACAGCGGCCTGTTCCTGGGTAGATGGTGGAGACTGAGTGCTTCCAGGAACTAAATGTCTTTGGGCTGGATGGGTCCGTCCCCCCAGACCTGGACTGGAAGGGCCAACCCCCTGCACCCCCCAAGAAGGGATTGCTACAGAGGCTCTTCAGTCGCCAAGTAAGTCCCATCAGGTCTCCTCTGGGCCCCAGCCTACTCCACTGGGATACGGGTGGCAGGGAGCTGGGGCCCGCCCGCCCTGGGAGTGGGCATCTTCCAGCCCTGGTGGTGCCTACAGCGCCTCATTCCTGCCTGTCCCTGACGCCTGGCTGGTCTCATGGCCTCTTTTCTCTTTCCAGAGGTGAGCAGTGTGGGCTCCTCATGGTTGGCCTTGCTGCCTCACTGTGGGGAGCCCGGGCAGCCCTTCCATGACAGAGCGAGATGTAGGAGAAAGAAGTCTGGTGCCCACCTTACCCACTCCCTCCCTGCTGCTTGCTCCCTGCACCCTGACCCCCTCAAGCTGCTAACCTTGCCTACCATCTGTCTCCTTGTGCCTGAGTCTGTCCAGGGGATGGACAGAGGCCTTGCTTTGACAGACCCTGGGAGCTTCCTAGTCTTACCTCAATCTGTTGCCAGAAAGCTGTACCCTGACAGCACCCATGTTTGGCTGAGCTGCAGCTCTAAGCCTCTTGTGGGAACGCCACCACCCCTCTCTGGGCATAACCCTGGCCTTGGTAGGCCTGTGGTGACTAATGGCACCTGCTGTGCCTCTTTCCCTCCATGTTCTCCCTGTCCTCCAGGATTGCTGTGGAACCTGCAGCGACAGTGAGGAAGAGCTCCCCACCCGCCTCTAGCCCCCAAGCGGAGGCCCCCTCCGGTGGTTGGCGGTAGCAGCTACTCTGTGACGTTTACAGTTTTGCACAGTGGTGTTCCCCATTGTCCACTCAAGTCGTGGCCTGGGGAACACAGCCGGAGCTGTCCCCAGTGTCCTCCGTCCCTCAGCCCCTGGCCCAACTGAGTTTGACAAGGCCTAGGCCATCTTGGGACAAAGGTGCGTCCCTTCAGCTCTTCTCTGTGGAGCTCGGGGCTTTCTGTATTTATGTATTTGTACGAATGTATATAGCTGCCAGAGCGTCCTCAATTCCATCCTGAACATGGCACTCTGGGACAACTCGCCCTAGCTGGGAGAGCCAGGAGCTGGCAGAGGAGCCGGTGCCAAACTAGGCTTCTCAGGCCCAGTCTGCTTGAGCAGAGTATGGGCAGGTCAGACTGCTGGTGGCCACCAACCTCCAAGTGAGACTTGTGCCTGCTGTCATGGACATAGGCCTCCACCTTCTGGTTGCCCAATGCTTTCACTTTTTCCTCAGCCTTTGTCAGAGCTAGAGATGGGGCTTTGTGTCCTCTAGGCCCCTGGTGGCAGTGTAGCCACAGACTGAGCTGACTGGGAGCTACAGACCACTGCCCAGGCCGGGTCGCCCTCTGCCTTCCAGCTCCCAGAGCATAGTATCCGGTTCTGGGTCATATCCTGAAGACACCTTTTTCAGAGACGCCCCAGCCCAGGCCCTCCAACATTCCAGAATCCCTCCCAAAAGTAGACATGTGCCCAGCAATAATCCACCCGACCCTGTGTGTGCCTGTTGGGGCGGGGTGAGTGTGTGTCTGTGTGAAGAGGGTAG
Source organism: Pachyuromys duprasi (assembly GCA_028658305.1). Lineage (NCBI taxonomy): Eukaryota > Metazoa > Chordata > Mammalia > Rodentia > Muridae > Pachyuromys > Pachyuromys duprasi. The sequence continues at coordinate 73,724,511 of CM053760.1, forward strand.
GGTAAGGCTGTGCCTAAGCCCCAGACCCTAGCCCTGGCCTTTCCCAGACTGTGATGGCTGTCCTGATGCTAGAGTTAGGACAGCATGGGACCATAAGGCCCTGGCTTTTCCATATTTAAAGCCAATATAAGCTGCCATGTGTCTGTGTGACCAATGTGAGCTGCCACGTGTCTGTGCAAATACAGTCTGAGCACAAGGCTGGCCAGCCACCCTGCCTGCCTCTTTTTTATTTCTGGCGTTTCAAGGATTCTTCCTGGTTTCTTGGCCCCGCTGGGAAGGAGTGAAGGTGACCTGGATGGGAGTAGGGGTTGGCCTTTAAAAGCTGAGGAGCCCTTGGGACTCCAGCCAGACCTTGGTGTGGGAACTCAGCCCCTGGGCGACACAGCCTTGGATACCAGCTAGGGTGTATGCTAGAGAGACAGATACATATGGCTGGCCTTTACAAGGCAGCCTTGTAAACTTGGGGGTGGCCTGGAGAGGTTGTTAGGAATGCTGGCCCCATCAGTGGCAGCCTGAGTTGCCATGTGTCCATGAGGTCCAGCTGGTCTCTAAAAACATTGTGTGTGGGTGGGCAAAGACCACCGGCCGGGCGGGAACAGAGTAGGAAGGGTGTGACAGGGTAGGAGGGACCAGCCACCTGTGTCTCAGAGAGCGTTTTCTGAAGTTAGTAACTAACTGATCCTGATCCAGTCATCTGGAAGATTGGAATTGGCAAGAACATTTTGGAAGGCTGAGGAGGGCAGGGTTGACTCCAGGTGGGGAGACGACCTGTTTAACTGCAGATTTCTCCCAGGTTTTACAAACTCCTCCCAAGTCCTTAGCTTCCTAAGGATCCTGCCTGCACATACCTGGGCAGCAGGTATGTGAGCGTGACGGCCGTGGGCACATGTCCTCAACCAGTGATGTCTGAAGCTGTCTGTACTGGCCCTCTTGTCTCTGGATGCTCAGTATATGGGAAGGCCAGGTTGGCCTCAAACTACTTTTTTTTTTCCTTAAGATTTATTTACCTATAATTTACACAGTACTCTGCCTACGTATGTATGTGCCAACACAACACGCCAGAAGAGGGCACCAGACCTCGTTGTAGAGGGCTATGAGCCGCCCTGTGGCTGCCGGGAATGGGGCTGCAGCCAGCGCTCTTAACCGCCGACCCCAGTAGCAGTTCTCTTAATGGTTTCCAACAGGGGCCATCTAGCACATAGGGTACTTGCTAGTTCTATCCATGCAGAGATTAAGTGCTCAAGATTTGGGGGGTGGAAAAGAAGCCAGATGAAAAGGTGGGCGAGGGTGAGTGGGTCCCAGGTGCTGCCATGAAGTGCACTGCCTGCCTCTGGTTCCAGACCCTTTAACTTCCTATGGACTGTGAGGCTGACTGAGGTTAGGCTCACCTTAAACCCTTCCTGAACTTTCCCAACAAGACTGTCACACTGCACCCCCGACCCAGCCCTGTGCTGAGAATTAGGGACCCGGATGGAGCTGAGGTCCCTGCCAGCTTGGAGCTAATCCAGTAGGCAAGGAGGTGTGGGGACGGTGGCCCTCGCTGTGCTCACACTGGAGTACACATCCTTTGACAGGCCAGGGTCACTTCACTGGTGGACACCAGTTCTAAGTGTCACCTGTGGATTTTGTGTTTAAGCGTTCAATTTTACTAGGGCTACTGGGAAAGACCTAGTTTTCTTCTCACTGGAAACGGGTGCGTGGCAGAGCTTAAGTCGAGCTGTGGGGGACATCCATACCACTACTTGGGGGCAAGATGCCGAATGCCAGCTTTTGAAACGCCTGGAACCAACTGCGATCAAAGCTAGATCAGGGTTCTCAGGTTTTATGGGCCCTTTGGCCTGGCTCCGTTGATGTAGTAGGAGGTGCTTTTGGAAAAAGTAAAAGGCAAGCACGCAGCCAGGGTTAAGCCTAAGATGGAGCCGGCTCTAGACAGTATCCACGGGCGAGCATGCCCACGAAACCTTGGAGATTGAGCACTCAGCTTGGTCGCCGTGCTTCTCAGTAGGCACGTAGAACTGTGTACCTTCTGGAACAGCAGGTGAGGTCCTGGGTTGGGAGGAAGCCACACTGAGGCGCTGGCTTCCTCTAGCCTTGCCCTGTTTATTACCTGTGTCTGGACATGTCCGGGTTGAGCTGTGTGACTGGGTTCGTGACCTCAGCTGCTCCGCTAAGCACACCCGTGTGTGGCTGCTTTGTGCAGCGAAGCTGCAGGTGTGTGTCCCTCCCCCCCACCCCCACCTCCCTTTGGGTAGCCTGTTGCCAGGAGCTGTGCAGTGTACCTTCTCTGCTAGGATGCCCTTGGTAGTGCGAGCCCACGCCCTCGTGTGCCGTGTCTGGGTGCGGCAGGTGGGTCCGGAGCCCCACCCACCCCTTCCCTCGGCGCCGTGTGGCAGGGGGTGGGGGGGTGTCTCTGTTGGCTGCGCGCGCGCGCACGCCAGGCTCAGCACGCGCCCGTGCGCGCGCCCCGAGCCTCCAGCCCAGCGCTCGGAGCGGCTTTCACTGCCACCGTCTGCTCCCCGAGGCCGCAGCCTGCTCCAAGCTGGGGGTACCGTCCGCTAGGCCGCTCGCCCTGAGGCAGGAAGACGAGTTCGAGGAGGATGCCTGGGCCCGTGAGTACCGCGACGGCTGCGGGCCGGGCGGGAACGGAGCGCGGGCGGAAGATGGTCTTCGGGCTGATGCCCTTCCCTGCGGGTGCCTCAGAGCCCTAGCCTGCTGTCGCCACCCGGACCCCGACCGGGACAGCGGGCAGCCCCTCCCCCAGCCCACACCGGAGGGAAGGAAGGAGGGGAAGGAGAGTACCAGTGAGCAAGGGAGCCCGAGCCGGGCGCGAGCCGCCACCAGTTCGCTTGGAAACCGTTGCCACAGCAACGGGGTTGCGCTCCCCGGCAACGCGACTGCGGGGTGGCGACGCCCCCTCCCCCACCACGGCCGGGGGCGCGGGAGGGGGGAAGGGGTGCATAGTGGAGAGAGCATCGTTCTTTGGCTGGTCTGGGTGTGCCTGCCCCAGCACGTCGAGGGTGGGGGTGAGGGAGAGCGGTTCCGTGGGCAGGAGCCGGCTCCCACGTGGCTACAGTCGTCGCAACAGGACTCCCAAGGTGGCTGCAAATGTGGAGGCGGCCCAGACCCTAGGCCTGCTGCGGGAGGAGGCCTGGAGGTTGTTGGGTCTGGGGTCTCTGCCGGGCAAACACCACTGTTAGTACCGCCACTAGGGTGGTATCCCGCTCCCTTGAAACATGGCCTGACACGAAATCCCATTCTCCCGAGGTGATTTTTTTTTTAAACTAGGGAAGAGGAAAGAAGCTAGCCAGCATCCCTCATGGCTAGGGCATGTGCCAAATCATGGGTCCGCGGTGGGCTTCTACTTGGTGTTCTTAGCCACCATTCTCCAGGGAGGGATGGAAGCAGAGCAAAGGACATTGTTGACCCAGGGGAGCTGAATCCCAGGCCAGATGGGAGCGACCCAGCTTATTGTCTGGACCACAGTGCTCCTTTCTTGTCTGTGCACAATGCTTTGACTGTGTGGGGTGGCATGGAGGTTGGACTGCAAAGACACCAGTGCCACATGGAGGTGCCCTGCCCAGGGGAGCTCCGCAGATGGCTGCTGAGTCAGAGGAAATGACCTCTGGCTTCCCTCTTGCCCTCCCCAGCGGGCAGTATGCTGGACAGAGAAATGGCCCCCCTGCCAGTAGAGCCTGACTCAGCAGATGCCAGTCCTGACCACATGCAGCATCGCTGAAACCACGACCTACCACCTCTAGGTTCCATTTTCTAGCCAGTGAAGCATCTGCCCAGGATCTGGGGCATTTGAGGCCTTGGCAGAAGATGCCCTTAAATGGATGCTACCTGGGAAGTCAGGCAGAGAGACCTGGGCTTAGTCACAGGTTTCCTTCAGTCTTTATCTGCTCTGTGTGCAGTCTGAGCACTGTGCGTCCATGGTCCTCCAATTCTTAGAGCCGGTGTGCAAGGTGCATTTAGCATTCCTGTTTTAGATATAAGACTCTTGGGGCTCAGGAAGGGAAGGGATTTGCCCCAAGGTCAAGCAAACTAGAAAGCAGTAGAGCTTGGTTTGTCTTACAGGCTCCTTGGCTAATACCCCCTCTTAGCCATGTGATCCAGTCAGGAAAGGCTCCGAGAGCTTGCCAGAGGAACATTCTTAGCCTTCCTTCATGTTCTTCCAGCGAGGAAGTTGCCCGTCTCCAGCCTTGGTGCACCTCTCCTTCTTCCTGCTGAATCAGCTGGCTTCTCTCACATGCAGCAACAGGGCGCGCTATTGATAGGCTGTGTTCGTGCCTCCCTCCTCCATTTTCTCTCTAGCTGAGTTGAAGCCTCCTTCTGACTACCTTACCCCCTGGGAGACTCCCAGCCCCTACTCTCTGGTGCACAGGCTCTCTGGCTTTTACAGCTTCTTTCTCTAATCATGAGAAAGTCTGGCCAATACAGACCCAGACGAGTGCTGGGGCCCTGTGGTTGGCCAGGCCAGCTCAGAGGCTGGGAACCCGATACCTCCATAGGTCACAGGGTCAATGGCATGAGTGATGTAGCCAGGTTCCTGCTCATCAGTTAATGTCACCATACAGCATGTAGACTTTGTGTGTCTAGATTATCCAGTGTTTTTTGAGATCAAACATAAAAAGTGACCTTTGTGCAAACATTGGGAAAAATGAATATGGGAAAGATTATTAGCCATTGGCCAAGAAAACATTCTTGAATTGTGTTAATGTTGATGCCACACACAGCCCATGGGGCAGGCTGCTGGCCTTCAGCTGCCCACATGCAAGTGTGGGCCCTGAAGTGTTTGCACATCCATTGTGCCCTACACTTTCATTGGGCAGGTGTTTTGTTAAGATTTATTCACTTTCTGTGTGAGTGTTTTGCCTGCATCTATATCTGTGCAACATGTGTGTGCTTAGTGCCTGTGGAGGTCAGAAGAGGGCATTGGATCCCCTGGAACTGGGGTTTCAGACCCTTGTGAACCATTATGTGGGTGCTGGGAACGGAGCCCATGCCCTCTGCAAAAGCAACAAGTGCCATTAACCGCCGAGCCATCTCACCAGTCCCCCAGGCAGGCCTCAGCATCCCTATTCTACTGTTGGTGTGGGACTAGGATGGGAACACATGGCTCAGTTGGATAGAAATGGCATTTGAACTCACGCTTCCTCTCAGTGCTTGACATAACACACTGCTCCTTCTGAGACATGAGCATTCTCTTTCCCTACCCTGTGGCCTTCTCCCTTGCAAGAACAGATCATCACATCCGTGCTGCATGAAGGATGGAGACACACGGAACCACAGGAATGAGCTTTCCATGAGTCTGGGCTTTCACTGTCCTGCCCCATTCCTCCCACACTGCTCCTGACAGAGCCAGAACTGAAAATGAGGGCCCAAGGAAATTCTTCGTGTCCACACACCGACTGGGGCTCTGGGCTCTGATGTCCTGCTCCAATGTCCTTGTGCTGGGGTAGGCCACAGACACAGGTCAGGACCTGGCTGAGCCTTTTTTGAACTGAGGTTATGGTAGAGTCATGACTTTGGGACATGTGTTGTTGTGAGAAAGAGGAATAGAAATGTCACGTGCCTCCCTGACACGCCCTTCCTGCCAGGACTGGGTTGTGCAGTTTTCAAGGCTTCCCAGCTAGTTGAGGCTCTACCTCTTGAGTGTTGCTGGGCTCACAACTGTAAGAATCCGGTGACGGCAAGGACAGGGTGACAGCTGCTTTCCTCCGTTCCCTGACATCAGCACACCACTTTACTTTTTGGTGCTGTCTCCTTTCCTGGTCTCTATCTCAGGCTCATGTCCAGAGTTTAAGCTTGTCACCCAGAGTTGTTATGACACAGACCTCTCATCCCCCAGTGCCTCCATATCACTTTTCCTTGTATTCATAGATGGCAGGGTTTTTAATTTGGTTACAGCCCACCCAGAGTGCCAGTCGTGGCCCACACCTTTAACCTCATTACTTGGGAGGCAGAGGCAAGAAGATGTCTTTTGAGTTCCAGGCCAGCCTGGTCTACAGAGTGAGTTCCAGGACCACCAGGGCTATATAAGACTGTGTCTTGAAAAAGCAAAACAGAACCCACCCCTAGAGGGCTAACGGCTGGGCAGTCGCTTCTCTTTTCCATGGTATTTTTCAAGAATAAAGTATATGCTGACCCAGCTCCTGAAGAGGTTCCCTCACCCACAGCTAAATCATCAAACAGTATCTGGACACCTCAAGTCACTGTAACAAGTGGTTTTCAGCTCCTGTATGCCAGGTGAGCAAGCCTTTGTTAAGACTGTGGAGCATTCCAGGATCACTGGGCAGGGCAGTGAGGGTAGCTCAGGGTAGACATGTCCAGGGAATGGTGGAGGAGGCCAAGAGGCCCTGGCAGGAACTCTTTCTGGAGGCCATGATCTGGGTCACAGGGTTTCTCTGGCATAGAATCTGCTGGAAAATTATTAGAAATTTGAACCGTGAAGCCAGGTGTGGTGGATTTTGCCTGTAACCTCAGCTTTTAGGAAGAGGAAGCAAGATGCTTGTGAGTTCAAAGCCACTGTGGTGACCCAGTGAGTTCAGGTGGTGGTGATGGCTCGTTGGATCTGGACAAGCTCCCTTCTGTGGATTTCAGACACTTGTACAAGCTTCTGAGGAACCAGCCCCAAAGCACGCAATTCTGTGACCTTTGCAGAATTTAGCTCACTCCTTACCACAGAGGTGATTCATGAGAAAACAGGCAGCACAGTGGTTAGGGAACACCTGGGGCCTTGCTTGTATCCCAGGTTGGTCTAAGAAAACCCAGCAAAGCCCATAATGCACAAATCAGGAGGGAATCCTAAATATCGTTTAATAATCTGCAAGAATATATGGCGAGGAAAAAGAGAGAAAGAGGAAATGCAGAAAAGGAATACTTTGGCAGATGGAAAGCTGGTTCCCAGTGGTTGGGGAGGAGGTGGGCAAGTGCAGGTGTTTGCTCTCAACGTTGTGGAGACAGTGAGACAAGATGAGGGGCTGAGACCAAGACTCTGGGTCTGAGTCTAGAGGTCCTTCCACCCCCCACTCTCCCACCCTTCCTTCTAGGCCATGCACAGAGGCAGGGAAGAGCCTTGGGGCAGAGGTCTTTGAAAAGTCTGGACTGTTCAATAGAGCATTTCAAAAGATCTGAATGACCCTCTTGATGTTTACAAACTGAACATCTACTCTGGCCCTCTGTAGCCCGGCAGGAGAGTTGGCCTGTCTGTCGGGCAGCTCAGTGGCGTGTTCTCTGACCCAGAGTTCGCACAGAGCAGCAGCTGGTGCCTCTTCTTGCAGCAGTGGCTGCAGCACGCAGACTTGGGGTTTATTCTTTGGCATCTGGCCTAATGCCCAGGCTGCGAGCTAGGTATCCTTAGGGCATATTTCTGTACTTTGTTCTCTGCAGATCTTGAAGTACTTCCCCACATTGTGAGCTATGCCACAGGTGGTGTGGAGCCTTGACAGGGCAGAACAGGACACACACTTGGCCACAGGTTAACTCAACTCCCAGGTGTTCTCATGTTCGCACTCACTGGGTGCTAACAGCCACTGGGATTTTCATCCACAGCTCACCCCATGGAAGTAGACAGCGACTGGTCACATACAGACTAAACCTTAGCACCTCCTCTTAGCTGTGTGACGTGAAACAAGGTGATGTTAATGTTCCTGTGATTGTGCGTGGAGCCAGATGTGGAGGTGCAGGCCTTGAATCCCAGCAATGAGGAGGCAGAGGCAGGTGGACTGCTCTTGAGTGAGGCCAGCTGGGACTACACAGTGACTCCCTGTCTCAAAAACGAAAATCTCCATGGAAAGAAGGAACGATTTCTGATGACCCTGGCAGATTATTTTTAAAACTTCCTTTTATTTATATGCTCTTGAAGGGAACCATGATGTCATGTTGTCCATGATGGCCGTTCTTTTGGGCCCAAGCCATCTTTGCAGTTGCAGACCTGCACCATTGCCCCCGGCTCTTAACAGATGCTTCTAATTTAGCAACCTTCGTACTCTCCAACCACAGAAACACCTTTTTTGAGCCGAGACTGTTTCTGCGCTTTTGGCTGGAGCCTCCAGAACACTCCTGTTCCCGAGGGCTCAAGGAGAGAACAACAGATTTAATTAACTCCCAGTGACTGGCAGCATCGTGTTTTTATCCGGGCTGCGCCACCATGGCAGCCTCATGGTGGGGTTGTGGATGGGGGCAGGCAGAGCTATTGTTCCTACCCTTGTCTGCTCTGGAACTCAGGCCCAGGAGGATAGGACTGGCATGGGCACCAAGTGACACATGGCTAAAAGCAGCCAGAGAGTCAGACAGGAGCCATCTGGGGAGCTGAGGTGGCCAAGGCCTGGCATCCTTTCAGCCTGGGTCTTAAGCTGATTGTGGGCACCAAAGCTCAGAGAGTGTGGGTGTGCCAAGGGCAGGCGGTTGTTCGGAGCTCCTGGAAAACCATGCTCGGCACGAGCTCAGGCTAGGGCTTTGCGGCTAGGCCTAAGTTCAAATTAGCACTGCCATCTGTGCAGTTAACTGCTCTTCCAGTTCTCAGCCGAGTGGGAAACAATTTGTTCCCTGGGCGGGGTGTGTGTGTGTGTGTTAAAGTTCCTGGTAGAAGGCATTCAGGAAAAGCCCGTTTCTGTCCCGTGCTGAGGCAGGAGGTGGCCTTAGAGACTTTATAGTGAGTGCAGGACTAGGTGGTTCTGAAAGAAAGACAAACCTAATTTCCACCCCTCTGCAGAGGGGGAAAGGAATTAGTGGACGGAAAAGGGAGGGCTGGAAGCAAGAGAGATGCAGCCAGTGGGGTTTGCGCATGAGTAGGTGGTGCGGGAAGTCGAGCTGGGGCTGGAATCCGGCTGGCAGAGGCGCCTACAGGAAGGAAAGCAGGCCTGGCCCACGCCCAGCCAAAGGCATCAGGAGCAGACAAAGGCAGGGCCGCCGGCGTGCAGTGGCAGCCTCTCGCCAGCCTCGCAGGCGTGGCCAAGAGCTGAAACCGGTGCAGGGCAGAAGCTGGGCGCCACGCGGGCTGCTGGTGGGCATCCAGGAGGTGGGTTGTCCTTCTCCCCACCCCCAAACCGCGAGACTAGCCCGGAGCCCCAAGTTCACAAGCCTCCGAAACCACCTCCGAAGCTGGACCCTAGGGTCGCGGGCGGGCTCCGCGCGCCCCCTGCTGGCCCATCTTGGGTCGCGTCGGCACGCGGTGGCCGGGTCTCGAGTCGGGGGAAACCCTGTCGGGGAAACCTCGGGGCGTGACGTCACCCGGCCCCCGGGGAGCGCGGGGGTTCCCACGGAGGAGGCATCCCCGGGCCCGCGCGGGGCTCGAGCCGCCGGCCGGGAGTCGCCCACGGCCCCGGCGAGCCTTGCTGAGCCTAGTGTCTGCCCCGCAGGTCGCTCGCGGCCCCGGGTGAGGTGAGCCCGCGCCGGCCGGCGCCATGGAAAGCAGCGGGAACCCAGGTTGCCCCCCGCCAGCGTGCGCGCCCGTTGAGCCCCGTCGCAGGCAGCCCCCGGCCGCGGGTCCCCGAGCGACGCTGGCGGCACCTGGGAGCGGGGCGCGGCCCCGGGGCCACGCCGAGGAGCCCAGCGTCCAGTAAAACTGCCGAGGCCCCGCCGCTCGCGCCGCAGCCATGGTGATGTCCCAGGGCACCTACACGTTCCTCACGTGCTTCGCCGGCTTCTGGCTCATCTGGGGTCTCATCGTCCTGCTGTGCTGCTTCTGCAGCTTCCTGCGCCGCCGCCTCAAACGGCGCCAGGAGGAGCGGCTGAGGGAGCAGAACCTGCGTGCCCTGGAGCTGGAGCCCCTCGAGCTGGAGGGCAGCCTGGCTGGGAGCCCCCCGGGGCTGGCGCCGCCGCCGCCGCCGCACCGCAGCCGTCTGGAGGCGCCCGTGCACGCGCACCCGCACGTGCACCCGCTGCTGCACCACGGGCCGGCGCAGCCGCACGCGCACCCGCACCACCACGCGCTGCCGCACCCGCCGCCGCCGCACCTCGCGGTGCCGCCGCGGCCCTGGAGTTACCCGCGCCAAGGTAAGGCCGCGCGTGGCCGGGCGGCGCTCCCCGCCGCAGCCCGAGGCGCCGGGAGGGGCGGGCCGGGATGGGGGTGGCCGGGCAAGGCTCCCGCGGGAGGCCGGGGCCAGCGCCTCCGGCCTCACCGCCCGCCTCGCGTCCCGCAGCGGAATCGGACACGTCTAAGCCGCCGTGCTACGAGGAGGCGGTGCTGATGGCCGAGCCGCCGCCGCCCTACAGCGAGGTGCTCACGGACACTCGCGGCCTCTACCGCAAGATCGTCACGCCCTTTCTGAGCCGCCGCGACAGCGCGGAGAAGCAGGAGCAGCCGCCGCCCAGCTACAAGCCTCTGTTCCTGGACCGCGGCTACAGCTCGGCGCTGCACCTGCCCAGCGCGCCGCGGCCCGCCGCGCCCTGCCCCGCCCTCTGCCTGCAGGCGGACCGCGGCCGCCGCGTCTTCCCCAGCTGGACCGACTCGGAGCTCAGCAGCCGCGAGCCCCTGGAGCACGGGGCCTGGCGCCTGCCGGTCTCCATCCCCTTGTTCGGGAGGACTACAGCCGTATAGGGGGGCGTCCGGCGCGCCCGGGCCCCGCGGGCCAACTCCTGGCCCGACTGCGGGGCTTTTTAAATGCTTCCCTTGGACTGCAGGGAGGGGTGGGGGGAGGGCGGGATTTCTTACCCTGTTTGTTACATTTTGAGGATAATAAAGGTGTGTGATCTGCTTTGGTACAAGCGGAGGGGGACACCACCTGCTTTTAGCCGCCCTGGGTGCCAGTGACCGGGAGTGTGGCCCTCGGAAGCCGAAGGTCGCCTCTCCGGGGCGGGCGCTCAGGCTGTGTCTAGCCTGCTGTTGTGCGCCCCCTGTAGACTCGGAGGTGAGAGGAGTTGGGACGTCAGATCGACCCCTGTAGGCCCAGAGCAGCCTGAAGGGATGTGGATTTCTTTATTAACAGACATGAGCACGACCCATTACATAAGTTTGTGCTTTAAAAAAAAAAAAGTGAGAAAGAACCCAAGCAGAAAGGAAGGAATGAGGGACGGTCCACCCAAACCCCTGGGTCCCATCTCCAAGCCCCGACTTGAATCTCGCCTAGGGCCTCCAGCCTGGGACCTGCCCGGCAGGAGGGCGGGAAGCCAAGGGGCCCCAGGTGGGCCTGGAAACTCCTTTCGACCAAGCAGCGAGGGTGAAGACAAGGGGAAGGGTCCCAGGGAGCCAGAGCCCACGAGCCGTTTATTGCCATGTTTTAAATTTCGTGCAAAATATCTGAAGCCCTGGATAGAGAATACAAAGTGATATTTTTTCCAAGAAACATAAAACTAGGAAAAGTGATGGAGGGAACATTTCTCCCACCGGAACCCCCGACCCCCACCAGGTCCCAAGCAGGGTGAGGCCTCCTAGCTGCTCAGCTGAGCAGGGAGGACTAAGCTACAATCTGGTTTGGGCAGGAAGGGGGCGGAATCTGCAACATCGTTTCAACTACCAACGGGAGGAAAACCAGTCAACTGTACAAGTCTATCAACTTTAAAAAAAAGACAAAAGCTGTAAAAGTCAGGCCCTGTGGGTGGAGAAGCAGACAGTCCCCGGCCAGCACCGGCATCCAGAGTGAGCCAGGCGGGGCCGCTGCTAATGCTGGCGCTGCAAGCCGTCTGGCCAGAGGCCACTGCAGGTGGGCGGCCGTGGCGAGGGCAGCCAGGGGGCACTGGCCACGACTAATCACCACCCTCGAAGCCCTCTTCCTCTTCGGGTACCGGGTCTGCATCCCAGCAGGTGATGTCTATTTCTGGGATATGTAGGGAGAAAAGAGAAGACAGCTGGGTAGACCTAGCGCCTACCACTCCCACCCTCTAAGAGCTGTGCCAACAGTGTTTAGCGACATTGCTAAACCCCAAATCCCCTCCTCTCGCCAGAATACTACCTGGAGGCTTGTTGTAGAATACAGGAGGTGGAGCCTTTGCACACAGCTCTTCTGATTGGGCAAACTCTTCCTCCTGGGACTGACTGAAGTACCCTTCGCTGGCCTGCTGGGGGGTTGTTATTTGGTTTTCGTTTTGTTTTAAATAAGCGCATAGGTCACCAGGCCCCACCTGACAAGACTACAGCTGATGTTTCAGGCCTGAGCCCGTTTCCCCAGCAACCACTCTTTGGAATCTTTAGTTGCTGGGGAAACAGTCTGCCAGGGAACAAACGCAGAGATGGAGTGGAACAGATCTGCTTCTCAATATGGATCCACAAGGAATCGGCCCTCCCCCCTCAGCCCTGTGCCACCCCCCCACCCCGGCTGCCCCTGTCCCACCTGCGTCCCCTCCTTCTGAGTGGCCTCTCCATTGGTCAACAGGTGAGGTTCTGGCTCCAGCTCCTGCTCCAGCACCTGATCTACCGCCTCTAGAGCTGAGGGCACCGTTGGGACCTGGGAGGCAGCCACTGGCTCCCCTTCTGCTTCCTCCTCCGGGTCGCAGAAGGTGGCTGGAGGCTCTGGCAGCTCGTCAAAATTGAGAAGGTTGGCACAGCCTTCACCCACTGGTGGCAGTGGCTCCTGAGGTGCCTCCTCCAGCAGAGGCACCTCTGCCAGGGAGGCCTCAGCACCTGAGGGTGGTGTGGGTGCCCTGGGCTCAGCCTGAGGTGCTGAGGCCTCTTCCCCATTGCCAGGCCATAGATCAATGAGGCTGGCAGTGGCGGGGCTGGCACTGTTGGCAACAGTGGCGTCAGTAGTGGCAGTGGTGGTCTCAATGGTGTCAGCCATGTGGGCATCAGCTACTGAGGTGACAGAGGCAGCAGGCTCTGCAGGGGCGGCCAGGACAGCCTGCTCTGGGAGGTCTGTGCACATCAAGTCCTCCATGGGGCTGCTCTGCAACAGGGGAGGTTCCTGTGCCTGAGGGGGCTCCTGTGCACAGCCAGCCCAGGCCTGAGGGCTTGCTGCTGCTTTGGCCTCCTTGCTGGTCTTCTCGGCGTCCAGTCTGGGGGTGGACTCCTGGGCCTCTGTCGCAGCACACACGAAGGACACAGTGCAGTCAGCCCCCTTGGGGAAGGATAGACACCCTGGGACAATCTACAGTGCCCTGCCCACCCGCTGAAGAGCAGGGGAGTTAGCACTTCTGGGAGGAACCACCACAGAGCACCTCTCAGTGTCAGCTGTACCCCTAGCCTTTCACCAACTGTTTAGGAACCACTGGAAAGCCCAGGGAGGAAGGCCCCATGATCTCAGTGATAAGCCAGTAAGGTTAGAGAAGGGCAGTCTGAAGGCAGCACCAGGGCTCCCCCACCACCACAGCCACCTCCTTGGCAGCCTAGTGTTGCTTGCTGATGAGTGGTCCAGTTCTTTTGAACTGCATGAGGTAGCCCGGGGTTCCAAGCTCAGAGGCTGATGGAAGCATGGGTACAGGTGGAGCCCTCCTCTCACCTTGAGCTGGTGGGGGTGGTGGAGGCGGGGGTGGAGGCTGTGAGGATGTGACCTCATCCAGGGCCCTCTCAATCTGCTCCGTGACAGGGGTAGAGGCTGTGCTGGACTCAGATGGGCTCCGGGTGGGGATGGGAGTGGGCGCCATCCTCCGGTGACTGTCCAGGTGGCTGCCTGTGGAACAAATGCTCAGGCTAGTGGGTGAGGTTCTGGGAGCCAGGTGGAATCAGGACTGTCCACCTCTTCTTGAGTGTGGGTGGGGGCTGTGAGCTCCCCAGGCCCCCCAGGGGCCAGATTACTGCTCCAGACCCTGCAAACCAGGCCCCTGGGGGCCAGCGCCCTGTGGGGCCAGGGGCAAGAGGCAGGTAGGACCTGCTGTCCTGGGGACAGACACCAGCAGTCAGCAGTCAGGCTGGGGGAAAGGGCGAGGGGGCTGCTGGGAAGCGGGGCCCTCCTTACCCCACCCTGCCAAGGCCTGGGGCTGCTACCTACATGGGAGGGAGGAAGAGAGGTTTGGGGTGCGGTGACAGGTGATATAGGGAAAGGGAGTCCGTGGAGGGGAAGAGGAGGAAGAGGAGGAGGAGGAAGGCCCACTGTCCGATGCCTTTATGAAAGGGCAGTACGGACGACCTGCCAAGAGAGACAGACAGAGAAAGAGACAGAGGACAAGAGAGGGTCAGTCTCCCCCACCCCGGCCCCAAGGCCTCACCCACCCCCAGGGCCAGCCGTAGACGCCCAAGCCACCTTCAGCCAGGGTGCACATTCAGCCAAGCTGGGCCACAGCCTCAAGCCATCTGATGCCTCCCACCAGCCAGCACCAGACAGACACACACACACGGGCACACACAGCTGCCTCTACGTAGCAGCACAAGTGAGTCGCAGCACAAGTTTGCCATGCTCCTGGAAGCCCAGCGCAAGACCAAGTACACACGCAGTGGGTGCAAAACTCAGAGCAACAGACAAGAAATGGACGGACGCTTTAGAGGGAGGCAGAAGCTACACAAGGAGAAGCCAAACAGGGGACCCTGGCGGACAGCTGTTCCAGGGTGCTCAAACTGAAGCCCAGAGCAAGATTCCACCCCTACATGCATCCAAAGCCTCCAGGCCAGACCTAGTCCAACCCTGCAGAGAAGCTCCCAACAGTAGCCATGTGGCTGAACCTTCACCAAAGCTGCCAGCCACCTCGAGTACCACCCATCGCTCAGCCAAGGCCCAACACTGACAGAGGCCCCGGCCCCCCACCCCCAGTCCCTCTGTGGGTGCTGCCACCTGGAAAACTGTGGGTGGAAGCACACTGAAGGGGTCTTGCCTTCTCCAAGGAGTCCTTGGGCAAGGCTTCTTTTCCAAGAAGAAGTCCCAAAGGGATTTAGGGCCATAGTCTGAGGAGTACGGATCAGGCAAGAATGGGGCGGAGGACTACCTGGTCGGTGGTTGAAGGGTGAGGGCACGTCACAGCTGCCAGCGGAGGCCGACGCAACCCGCTCCTGCTGCCTGAAGAACTCCCTCGGGTTGTCAGGACGCTGGGCAATGATGGCAGCTGCCTCCTGAGGGCACAAGGGACGAGTTAGAGAGCTGGGCGCGCTAGCTAGCTGAGCCAGCCCTTGTCTGTCTCCCCAGCTCTCACCTCCACCTCAGATTCAGACTTCTTCATCTGGGACTCCTCCTCGTCATCTCGCTGGTCACCCTGGGAAGCAAAGGGACGATGTCCTGAGGCTGCCTTCTACAACCCAGCAGGGTCTCCAAGGTGGCGCTTTGCTCTCCTCGGCACCCAGCTCCACAGCCGCCTCCTTCCCTTCAGCGCCCACAGCCACCTCAAGCCACTGGCCAGGCCTTGGGTACTGCCCCATCCACTCCCACAGCTCTGTAGGTCCCCAGGGCCATCTACAACGCTCCTTGTCCTTTAGCATCTGAGAGCCACAGCAAGTGCTGGCTGAGTGTGGCTGGGGACTGGCTGTTGTTCCCATGCCTTATTTTAAAGCCTTTGTTTGTTTTCGAGACAGGGTTTCTCTGTGTAGCCTTGGCTGTCCTGAACTTACTTTGTAGACCAGGCTGGCCTCAAACTCACAGTGATCCACCTGCCTCTGCCTCCCACCGTGCTGGGATTAAAGGCGTGCACCACTGCACCCAGTCTTTTAAAAAAATTCATTTTTATGTGTGTGGGTATTTTGCCTGCACGGTGTGTTCACCACATGCACGCAGTGCCCTCAGTGGCCAGAAGAGGATGTCAGATCCCTAGAACTGGAACCACAGATGGCTCCCAGCTTGCAGGTGCTGGGGACTGAGCCCAGTCACCTCAAGGGCCAGCGCTCCTCACTGCTGAGTCACCTCTCCAGGCCCTGAGGGCAAGGGTTTTTCTTTGTTTTATTTTTATTTTTAGTTTTGTTTTTTGAGACAGGGTTTCTCTGTGTAGCCTTGGCAGCCCTAGACCTGCTTTGTATAGACCAGGCTGGCCTTACAGAGATCCACCTGCCTCTGCCTCCCGAGTGCTGGGACCACAGGGGTGCGCCCAGCTGATGGCAAGTTTTTAAACCCCTGTAAATTGAGCTGCTACCACTTAAAAGCTCAGTTTCATACTGAACTGAATATAGAATCTGGTCCCTCATCCTAGGGACTATCCAGGCCCTCACAGAATCCAAGCAAAGGCTTCACCAATGACTACACCTGTAGCCCCTTATGTTTTCATTCGAGACGGGATCTCACTGAACTGTCAGGCTGGCCTTGAACTTATGATTCCACTGCCTCACCTGGCTTTTGTGTTTTGAGATGGGGTCTCTCACAGGCCCCTGAGTATCTAGTTCACATTTTTTCTCTCTGGCTCTGTGTCTCTGACACCCCCACCTGGGGGTGGGGGGGAGGGCTTGTAAATCTGGGGCCTTGTAAATGCTGGGCCACTGCTCTACCTGCATTGGCAGGCCCCTGGTTTCCCAGTACCATGTGGCCACCCTTACATGCAGGTGTGCCACCCCGTTCACTGGAGCCCCCGTCTCCCTAATTTCCATTTGGCCCCTCATAACTTTTAAGACTGAAACCGGGGACTAGGGGTGGGCAGGTCCCTTGCGTGGCCACATTCTCCTTCCCCAGTCTGATCTAGTCTTCTGCACGTCTCCGACCCAGCGTCTACCCCAGTTCCAGCTCGCCCACATACTCTGCTAGATGTGGACACAATGTCCTCTGCAAACTGCAGTCACAGGAACAGTCATACGGTTTCCCAGCTCCACGCTCTGGCACAGGAGATCAGCCCACCTCTCCCAATCGCCTGACCATTAGCCTCTCCATCAAGGCCTCAGCCTGGGCACTAACTCCTGAACAAGAAGTGCCTGGCTCACTCAGCCATTTCCTTCTCTGAGTCCCTCAGGGGGTTCCCAGCAGACAGCACAGGTTGCTCTGCATTCGTGTTTCCTGTTTCTGGGGTCACTTCCCTTATCCTCTGAACAGCACAGGAAGAAGACCCAAGTCTGTGAGCGGCCAGCACAAGGCTGCCGTGTGTTGGCTCAGTGGGCCTCACTATACCAAAAGTCTATTTCCTGTTGTTCATGGGGCAAACTGGACAGAAAGGGCTGTGGGGAAGGGAAAAAAGCTGGGTGAGGAACAGAACTCTTGTTTTCTTACATTTCGAGACAGAGCCTCACTCTGTAGCACTGGTTGACCTGGAACTCATAATGTAGAGCAGGCTGGCCTGGAAGTCACAGCTATGTCTGCCTCCGCTTCCTTAGCATCGGAACTACAGGCCCGCCCGAGCACCACTTCTGGCTCAGCCCTTTCCTTCAAGCCCATAACCTAGCGCTTAAACATTGCCTATTGTCGATTCTCTCGGTTCCTTTACTTTCCTTCAGTCAAGGAAAGGAGCAGAGGCTGGAGCAGGGTGAAGCAGATACAGTGGGCCCAGCAGAGCGGCACATGCCCACAACCCCAGCACTGACAGGGGGAGGCAAACCCCTGGGGCTTGCTGGGCAGACTGTCTAGCCAGTAAGCAGGTTCAAAAAGAGAACATATCTCAAAAAAGAAATGCACTGTCTGTACCACACACACACAAAGAAAGAGAGCCTGCTCGGTAAGGAGCCTTCAACTGTGAACAGTGTGAACACTACTGAAACAGTCAGAGCTCTGGGCAGGCGCGAGAGCAGCCGAGGGCCAAGAGCGCTGTTGAGCCCAAGCGTTTGGACACACGAGAACCGAAGCAAAAGGGGAACCAACGGGCTGGAGAAACGGCTCCGCGGTCCAGGGTGCTCGTTGCTCTTGCAGAGGACCCAGGTTTGATTCCCAGCACCCACACGACGACTCACAACCATCTGTCACTCCAGTTCTAGGAGATCCCATGGCTTCTGAATAAGATGCACACACGGCACATAGCCACACATGTAGGCAAAACACTCAGACACATAAGAAGTCTAAACAAACTCTTATTAACAGGAGAGAAAGCCATACAGCTCCTAAGCTAAAAGAAATGATTTTAGCCTGATGGTGGAGGCGCACGCCTTTAACCCCAGCACTCGGGAGGCAGAGGCAGGCTGATCTTTGTGAGTTCAAGCTAGCCTGGTCTACAAAGCAAGTCCAGGACAGCCAGGACTACTCAGAGAAACTCAGCCTTGGGGATGGGGGGCATTTTAGGTGCTAAATTTCAATTTCTTGTGGGACCTTCTATAGAGGACCTGAAATCAAAGGCCACCCTGACAGCTGGCTACAGTGTTGCTACCCAGTCACTTTCCTTGAGATAACTTGACCCAGCCGCTGGCCTCTAAGAAAACAACCTCTGCAGCCCCCGCTTAAGCTGCTGGTAACTGGCAAAGAAGACAACAATTCAGAAGTAGCTACACTAGGTGACCTGGCTGTGTGCGTGCACATCTTTGAAATTCCTATAAAACTTGGCTTTTCCAAAAGACCTTGCTATGAATGAGCGAGCACAGTATTGATCAGGATGGCAGCAACAGAAGAAGGGGGCTGCTCCAGAGACCCTATGTGAGCCGTCCCCAAAAGCCCTGGTCTCCTGGTGGTCTCATTCAGGAGGCCCGAGGCACTTCCTACAAAGCCTAATTCTCAACCCGCCTCCCTGTCCAAGTGCAGAGCTCATGCTTCTACACCCCAGGCCCCGACGGGGATGCGATGGAGCAGCCAGGGCAAAGAGGGGCCAGGCCAAGGTGGACTGTCTATTCCAATTTGGAGATAAGCGTCTAAAAGCCATTTGTTGCTGTTTTTCTGGTTTTATTTGTTTTTGTTTTCATACAAACACCAGGTCCTCAAAAGACAGGAGCAGTGCCTGACACGTGCATGATGCTAATGGCCATGCACACTCCAGGGGAACCAGTGCTAGCACCGGTGCGCAGGGGCCCACCCTCCCCCGGCCAGGCACAAGAGCCCCGGGAAATAACTTACAAAGATGGACTGCTCCTTTAGCCGCCTCTTGGCCTCCTCAGCTTCTAGAGTCTGCTGTTTCCTCCTGGAATGAGAGGAGCGAGACGCCGTTCAGGGCGCGCCAGGGTGGGCAGCCTCCGCCGCGGGCCGGGCCTCACCTGTGCTCCTCTATCTGCTGCTCCCGCTCACGGTAGCGCCGCTCCCGTTCCTCCTGCTCCTGCCGCTCCTGCTCCATCCGCTCCTGCTCAAACCTGAGCCTGGCGTCCAAGGCCTTCTTTCGCTCCTCCTCCTTCCTCAGCTCTTCCTCCTTCTGCATCCCACACCCAGGAAGTACAAGCCCTGAGCCCAGGCTAGCCCCATCTCTTCCATTCTACTCCCACCCGGGCCGGGCACTAGAGGGATGAGCCGTGCTGTGCAGACCAAAAGGGTCCACTCTCTTGGCTGAGACAGGGAAGAGCTACCGCGGGCGCAGGTAGGGAGGCTCAGGGTCGGCGCTGCACACCTTGGCCTGCTCCCAGAATTGCTCCCTGTTAATCCGCTTCATTTCCACGGCTGCGTCTGTCTTCTGGTAGGTGGTACCCTGCGGAGTCAACCGCCCAGCCTGAGCACCAAGAGCAGGCTGACCGCTGAGATACGCGCATGTGCAGAATGAGGCCCGCGGGGGGATGGGGAGCGACTGGGGAGGCCCAACTCAGGGACCAGATCCCACAGGCAGAGCCTGGGCAAGACAAGCTGTCCCAGGAATAAACGAACCACCGGCTCAGCGTTCTCATCCTCCCGGAGCCGCAGCCGATGCAATACCGGGCTAGAGAGCCGTGCCAGGCCATTGGAGAGCCGCTGCCCGATGGCACCAGCATCGATGTCTTCCACACTGCTGGCATTCACAATCACGTCAACACCCTTCCATAAAAAAGCAGGGTTTAGGTGGCATCCAAACTGCCATTGCCACCCGTCCATACAAGCCTGTCTCCCCCCCCCCACAAAGGGGCTGGCCACGCCCCCTTCAGACCCAGTCCTCACATACCTGGAAGAATTCTGCCACCTTAGCCACGTGGCTGGCACAAGCACATTTCCGGGCATCAGGCACATCTTCACCAACCTGCAATGTACCCGGTGAAGAGGGGCTCAGGAAAGGGTGAGAAGGAGCCAAGAGCCTGTGGGCCCAGGCTGCTTCCCAAGCACTCTGCAGGATTTCCCCCAACAGCGGCTATGGGTGGAATTCAGCCGCTGTGGGGCCTTCAGCTCCCAGCCCCATCCCACAGCTGCATACCCAGTTGATGAGCACATATTTTGGCAGGGCAGCCTGGGAGTCCTTGACGCTGCAGAAGCCGTACATCACTTTCTGGTTCTCGAAGTGGCCAGAGAGCTCCTGCAAGCCCCCTTCTGGGGAAACCAGGAAGCTGTCAGGATGCTCCTCCTCCTATACCCTTGACCCTACAGAGGGCCTAGCACCCCCAGGGGATTTCTGTGCTGCACAGTTGGAGGCCCAGACCTCTGTGTAAAGAGGCGAAGCAGTAGACAGGATTTTAGCTCTGCCTCTGAATCCTCCTGAGCCTCATTTGAGATGGGGCTGAAGAGCTGTGTCTTCACACCTCATTTCTCAGTGATCACACCTCTCACATGTGAGGTGCTAGTGCCCAGTGAGGCACAAAGCTTTCCTTAAGGCCATCTTCCAGCTCTAGAGAAAGTGGTGCTGAGCAGGGCCACCCTACAGGCCCCTTCCCTAGTGTGTGATGTCAGGCAAGTTGCTTTTCCTCACTGTGCCTTCCCAGAAGTCAAACAGGAAACAAGGCTCCCTCCCTCCACACCCTGAGGAATGCAGGGATGACAGGAGGAAGGACGACTAGCAGACAAGCCTGGCTCTGCAGGATGCACAGGAAAGTGGCTTGTTGCCAGCCAGGGAGGGGAAGAGAACAGCCCGAGTAGGTGGTGGGAAGGAGAAGGAATGGCTGGAATTCTTACCTCCTGCTGCTGCAAGCTTGAGGTCATCTGAGCCATCCTCATACGTGTACAGAGCCCTGGGGAGAGGGAGGGGTGGCTCACAGAACTGTCAGGTCCAAGGCAGCCAGTTTTGGGTGGGGAAGGCACTAGGGAGGGAGAGCGGTACCAGAGGGGCAGGGCAGAGGAGGACAAGGAGGAGAAAAGCTTTGCTTGTTGGCTGGTCATGACAATAAAGCCAGGCATCATTTCCGCTGAGCCGGAGACCTGGGTCAGATGGCAGTCAGGGAATGGTGGGGAGTAATCTCTGCCTAGTCAGCTCAGCGTCCGGTCCTAGCCCTGGCAGCCCACAATCCAGCGGAGCGGGTGTGCGATGGAGACTCCAAGGCAACGGTTCCTTGGTTACCGTTCCCTGGCGACCATGATTCTCATCCCTCATTGGCCAGAGCCAGGAATCTACCTGGTGCTTGCCTTGGTACCCACTGCCCCTCCCCCTATTGAGAGGGAGGAGCAGAATCTGGTGCTCAATGCTGGGCATCCCCTGGTAACCATGGCAACCCAGCAATTGGCACAGAAACCAGCCCACCAGAGCTGCATTCTCCTCAAACACAAAGGACCCCAGGGACATCCTCAGACTAAACCTCTCCCTCTCTGAGATGGGGATGAGGTCACTGTGATCACTTCCCGACTCTGACCCTAAGACCTCCTGGTCTTCTAGCCCTAGGCTGCCTCTGCCCTAGCTGAAATCTCCCAGGACTGCCATGTAGCCTGAGGCTGGCCAGAAAGCTAAACTAACCACTTCCTGCCTTCCTGGCTTTTTCTGCTCTGTATTCCTTCTTGGCAGGCATACTGTAGCATCCATTTCATGGAAAGTAATGTAGAGACTGTCTGCCCACCCCACCCCCAACCCCTCCTGATGCAGGCACAGGCTGGAGACACATGGAGAAGAGAATCTTGGTCCCTGAGATTCAGAAGGGCTCAGACATTCCTCACCTTTCATTTCCTGTCTAAGTCAGGAGGCTGGGGTTTTGAAAAAAGGAAGGAGGGGAGATGGAGGAAAGGGAGCAGAGAGGAGGAGGAAGAGACGAGAGAATGAGGGAAGTGGAAAGATGAGGAGAAAATAAAAATGGTGGAGGAGGGAAGGAAAAGAAAGGAGCAAGAAGGAAGGAGGGGGAGGGGGAACTAACCCCATCCCCTAGAGATCGGCGGCCCTAGTTGCTAAAGGGCCAAATGGGCCCTGGCAGCCCCTCCCTTCCTGAACTCCTCCCTGCTTTTCTCCAAAGAGAGACACAGGTGGGCTGCAGCCCCTGGTACAACTGCTGCCCCCGCCACCCCGACAGCTGCTTTCCAGCACAGCTGTCCCACCACCTGTCAGGCTGCCCTGACCCACGGCCACGAACAAAGAGCCCACAAGGAAGCAGGGTCTGTCTCTCTCTAGTCACAGTTGAGACACTGAGACTGCACAGGAAGCCTGGCTCCTACACATCCCTCGGGGACAGACCCTTGCCCCAGCCTCTGAGGCCCCTTCTATCTTTCCTCACCCATCTCCAAACAGCCCCTCTTCCTCGCTAGGGCCACAACCCTTCCTCGGCAGAGACCAAGCCTCGTTCAAACGCTCTCAGCCATGCACAGCCCACTTTCCAAAATGATCACTGTGTTCACACCCGCACCTGGGCCATGCTGGCTCCCAGATGCAGTTCTGAAGAATACTCTCTACCCTAGAGTTGCACTGTGCTTTCTATACTCGAAGACCACTCGGGAGGCCAAGGGCATGGGCAGCCAGAGTCTGAGCTTCACGCCCCAGAGCAGTACAACAAGAATGGCCCTGGACCCTGCTGGACAGTGTGTCTCTAACGGAGCACAGGTGCCCTGGGACTGGCTGCTGGGAGCTGGAGCACAGGCAGGAAAAAGGAGAAGGGGAGTGACGCTACCCACACCTCACCAGCACCTCACCTAAAGAGTCAATGCCCCGACTGCCCTGTCGTTTTCTGAAGGCAGGAACTCTGCTAACACATGCCGGCTGCCTCAGTCCTGGGCCCAGCACAGTGTGGCAGTGCAGGGACTGGCAATGTTGACACAGTCTTATCAACCATATGAGCCACAGACACTGGACCAGGGCAAGGTGAGCATTTGACCCCGGCAGCTTCGGGAGGCTAGGAGTGGAATGTTGAAGACTGACTAGTCACAGGGTGCTAGATCTGGAAAGGCCCTGGAAACCCGAGATGGACCCGCCCAGGCCCCTCTTTTCTCGAGTTCTTGAGAAGAGCGGGAACTTCTCACACAATGACTCACAGCATAACCTGGGTGGTGCTGGCCTTTCCCACTACACAATCCAACCGCCCCAGAGCCTGCCTCCAGCACAAGGACAATGGTCCATTAAAGACCCTACCACCTAGGGGCAGCTACCCCAAGTTCCCCACAGCCATATGCAAAGTCAAGGGAGAGGGAGGAAGACACCAAATACTCCTGCTCCAACATTCTCATCCAGGACACCCTTCCCACTGGGCTATTGAATGCAGGGTCTGCCCCTGAGCCTTGAGATCTCACTCAGTGTGGTAAGAGCTGAGAACCATGTCACCTTCTGTAAGATGTGATCTTCACACATATATTTGAGGGTGCATATGTGCCTCTGTGTGTGTCCCCCACACAACCCAGATGGGCTGCTGCACGCCAGGGATGAATAACTAATTCCCTTTGGCTACATGGCTGCTGCTGGTAGTGGAAGCCTAGGCCTCTGCTGAGCAGGATCCGGGGCAGCAGCACCTGGGCAGACAGGCCCTGCACTGCTGTGCTGTCTTTGAGGGGTTGCCTGTACCCCGCAGACTAGAGAGAAAACAGGGTTCTGGGCAGTGCTTCTCAGGCAGGGCCAAATCCCCAGACCCGCTCGCTCCTCCTCCAGGCCCCGCAGGCCACTCGCCCAGTTGCCTCCCATGATCTCAGCCCCCAGGGGCAGGGCTGGGTCAGCAGTGTGGAACTGCCCTGCTTGGCTTGTGCCCGCTTCTCCTATAACTGACCTGCGAGACTCAAGAACTTGCGTCCTGAGTCCATCCCTCCGGGCCTGGCTGCCCGCCAGTGCTGCAGTACCGTGGCAGGGACGCCTGGCTATTTTCTTCCCTCCTTCAGCCCCCCTACCCGGCTGCCCTCCCAGGCTGAGAGGGAGGCCGGCCGGCCTGGGGGTCCCTCAATCCAGACCTAACTCTGCCTCGGTTTCCTCAAGAAGAGCCTACTTCCAGCTTGATGAGATAAAAAGGGAGCTTAAAGGGGGGGGGGTGCCCCCTGAGAAGAACGCTTGGGGGGCTGTGCTCAGAAAGCCCTCCGTTTTCCTGACACCCCGAAACTGCAGGCCGGGGCAGGTGGTTCACACCCTCCTCCACCTCAGGGAGGGTAACAGCTGGGGAGGGGAAGGGAAGCCTTCCTCTCCCACTGGAGGCCGACAGCCCCGGCTGTGGAGTGAAAGGGCTGAGGGTCCCGGACATCTACCCATCCGGTGCCCCTCTGCGGGGGCTCCCTGCACGCTTCCTCACCGCCGGCCACCTAGCCACGTCCATCTCCTGGGTCTCTTCCTGCCTAGCTGGGAGAGAAGGCTCAGCCCTGCCTCTTCCCCTGCGACCCGTGGGGGATAAAGGAGTCACTTCGTGCTCGCCATGCGGCGGCGAACCTCCCCCTAGCCCACCCTAACCTAGATGTGGGGGGAGGCAGCCCTGAGAAGCCCCCGGTGGGCGGGGCACGCTGGCCCCCAGCCCTCCGCGCTCCTCCCCCGCCCTGGCTTTCCTTTGTGCTGTGGCCGGGCAGGCTGCTCCAGCTCCGCTAGCTGGGTCCCCGCCCCGTCCCCACCCGGTCCGCGCCCGCTCGAAGGTGGCGAAGGTGCCCTTGGCTGGCCCGTGCACACCTGTCCCCCGGGCCCGTGGAGGGAGGCAGGGTTGGGGAGGGGGATGGGCTCCGGCAGGGCCGCAGGACCCCGGGCCCCACGTCCGGGCTCCACCTCCGCGCGGCTGGCGTCCGGCTCCGGCGTCCCCGGGGCGCCCCGGCCCGCGCGCCCAGCCTGGCCCGGCCGGCCCCTCCCCCGGCTCGCACAAAGGCAGCCCCTCCC
Organism: Pachyuromys duprasi; assembly: GCA_028658305.1. Taxonomy (NCBI): domain Eukaryota; kingdom Metazoa; phylum Chordata; class Mammalia; order Rodentia; family Muridae; genus Pachyuromys; species Pachyuromys duprasi. The sequence continues at coordinate 73,749,261 of CM053760.1, forward strand.
CGGCTCGCCTGGGCCGTTGCACCATTTAGGGGTCTCCCCCTCCCCTCCCGGTAGCGGAGCCTCGGGGAAACAAAGGCGCGCGGCGGCCTGGGGACAAAGGGGCCGGGGGCGGGGGCTGGGGGCTCACCAGTCGGCCGCGCTCTCCTCCCGGATCACCTCCTCGTACGCCGCCAACAGCTCCAGGCGGTGGCCGCTGAAGCTGACGCCGGCCATGCTGCGGGCCGGACCGAGGCCGAACGGACTGACGCTCGCGCGGACGGACCGACAGACACCGGAGGGAGGGGATGAGGGAGTCGCCGCCGCCGTCTCAGAGCCTCTGCAGCGCTGAGAGCGAGCAAGCCAGCGGCCGGGGGAGGGGAGCCGGCCGGCGGGGGGCGGGGGGCGCTGGCTCCGCCCGGCTCCCTCCCTCGGCTCGCTCGGTCCTAGCGCCGGCCCGGCCCGGCCCAGGGGGAGGCCCGCCCCCCCTTCCCGGCTTGCCCCGGGGCGCCCCCACGCCCGTCGCCCTGCTGGCCGGCGCCCGTACTCTGAGCGTCCACTCCGCTCCCAGGGCCGGTACCGTGCACCTGTCTTGTCTTGTCCCCGACCTAGTAGCACAGCCTCTTTCCCAGCCACACACCCACCGAGAGTCCAGCCCTACCCAGGCCCAGGTTCATCCCTCTCCGCCTCCCCAGGATAACTGGCCAAGCCCAACACTTTGATTCATTTAATTCCAGCCCAGCCTCGCCCCTTCCGGGTCCATTCCTCCCTGCATTAAGCCCCTTTTGGATCTTACCTCCTGTCCCCGCTGCTCATCAGGCTAGGCCTGGGCTGTCTACAGCCCGCTTCCTCTGAAAGGACCGACCTTCCTAGTCTATGCACACTTCCAGGGCCACCGCACGTCCTACCCCAGCTACAGGCTCAGGCTTAGTGCGGCACACTCCACCTAATCACCACACCTTTCAGCTCTGCCAGCCTGCCGGAACCCCACTCAGATCCCTCTCCCTAACCATACCCTTTCCCGCATCTCTGCCCCATGACCTTGTCTCAAGCGTTCCTACCCCACCCCGGCTCATCACCTTACCATTCCAACCACTTCCTCCTGGATGGGGAATCTGGAGAACCATGTATTCTTTCCCAAACACCATACATCCTAAGGAACCCCAAGTTGGGTCTCCAAGGCCGGATGCCTCCAAAGCTGCTCCAGGGTGAACTTTCTAGCATCTTTTATTTCCCAGAGCTCTGAGCACAGAGAAGTCCCTATGGGGAACTGTTGGCATGGACAGGGCCTCCAAGCACTCTTTCCTGTGGAGGAAGTAGAGGACCTGGAAGCCCTCCACAGCTCCGGAAAACCTTCCCATCACCACCATGCCTCCCGACCCATTTCCCAGGGAGGTGACAGTGCCCAAGCCTCACCATGCTTCACCAGGGCTAATCTATGACGAGGAGGTAGCAGCGGTTTTGAGTGGGTTCCTAGTTCTGGTAGAACCAATCATCTAGGCCAAGAAGCCAGTATGTACAATCACTGCAGTGCTTCGGAATGGGACCCGGATGAGGGCTGGCTTTAAAAACTCCGTAGTTCACACAAGCCCCCACCTCTGGAGTTCTGGGCACCCGCTGTACCCATGGACCCCTATCCTTGGCACTTTCTCCTCCCTTCCCGCCTATAGTGAGCCCCAGGAGTGGTCAGTCCTGAGCCCTGAGCCTTAGATGCAGCTGGAGGCAATGGTGATAGCAGAGGGCAATGCTGATGACTCAAGAAGCAGAAGGACGGGGTAGAGCAGCTGGGCTGAGGACCCAGCATGGGTTTGCTGTGTGTTAGACACCCAAAGGCCCTCCGGAGGTTTGGTGGTTGTGACACAGGACTAGGCTTCGGCATCTCTGGTCTCAGCCCCTTCCCACCTCTTCCTACTTCCCCAACCGTGCTGTCTCCGCAGCCTCCAAATTAGCCCTCCAAACAGACCCACATGCACCAAGGAAGCACCATCCTCAGACTCCTGCCTCCCTGCCTTCCCTCTACTTGCCTACCATGTTAGCTGTGCCCATTTCACCTCCCATCTGTATTCTTTTTTTTTGTTGTTCTTAGTTTTAAAAAATATTTTTATTTGTCTGGGTATGTTGGTGCACACCTTTAATCCCAGCACTGGGGAAGCAGAGGCAGGTGATTTTCTGTGAGTTCCAGGCCAGACAGGTCTACGTTATAAGACCCTGCCTCAAAATAAGGAAATGAAATTCCAAGTTCTTTCTCTCTTTTGTTTTTAATTTTTAGGTTCGTGTACAGAATCTCAGGCCTCACCACAATATGGGTCACTGTTTCTGTTGTCATCTGTTCCCCTCCCTCACTTTCCTTCTTTATGCTCCCTCCTCCCCAACCCCCCTTTTAAGATTATAATTGTGTGTGTCGAAGTCTTCCTGTGGAGGCTCTGGGGATCTAACGCAGGCCATCCGAGCTTGTGCCTGCCGAGTCATCCCGCTGGCCCTTCTTTAGTTTATCTTGTTGCTTGAGGCAGGATTCACACCGTAGCCCAAGCTGGCCTCAAACTCCATGTTTGAACCCTGGGATTACAGGCATGAGCCACGTACTTGGCTGTTGAAGAATGGCTTTGGGTAGGCATGATGGCGACTAGAACCTGAGCATCTGCAAGTGAAGGCGGGAAGACATTCTCCCCTGCATGGGGAGCTCAGGGGCTCTCGGTTTCAAAAACAGACCAGCCAGGTGTGGTGGGGAAGCTCCAGGCCTAGTCCCTTTAATCCCGGGAGGCAGAGGCAGACAGATCTTTGCGTGTTCAGGGACAGCCTGGTGTGCATATCATGTTCCAGGACAGCCACACTACACAGAGAGACCCTGTCTCAAAAACAGACTCAGAAAGGAGACAGTTTTAGGACTGAGAGACAGCTGGGCAAGTTGAATTGCTCTTGTGAAGCTGGGGCTAGATCCTTAGACAGACCCCACAGCCCTACTTCTGCTTTCTCCTGTTTCCAAGGGATGAAGGGAGACGCTGCTTACAACTCCTGGAGGTTATGTCCCACCCTCCAGCCACTGTGTTTCTTGACATTTTTCTGGCCAACGTCACCATCTTTCAATTTCCAAGTTCAGTTGCTCTGTGGGAGCCGCTGCCTTGGCCATGTTTGTGGGAGGAGATGGCCATTGCTCACTCCTCAGAGACCCTGCCTCCTTTTGGAGACTTAGTTGCCCCTAAAAACCACACCCAGTCTTGCTGGGTGGCTGGCACCCAGGTGCCTCCTTTGAGGTCCTCCCACCAGGGTTCGTGTCTGCCAGCCCTGGCATTGATCACCCTTCAAGACGCTGACATGTCAGTCTCTCCCACACCCCGAGCTCCCCACACACTCTGGGAGGCTGGTCCATGGTTTTCGGGTCCCTAGAATGGAAAAGAGGAGGACAGATTCAGAAACCAGCTCCTTGCTTGCGCCTTTGGTTAAGTCTCTTCCTCTTCTGAGTTTCCTTTTGAGAGTTTGTTAGGATAAAACCTGGGCGGCAAGTTAGAATACAGGAACCCCTCCCCTCCTTTCCTCCTGGCAGCCCCACCTCCTCCCTAACCTTCCAGCTCCATGCTCCCCCACACCTTTCCGAGGTGGAGGGGAGCATGTAGGCTGCAGGACTTTTTCAGCATCAGCAGGCAGCGCCTTCCAGCCTCATCCCAGCACACCTTCCAAAGTCCCCTCATCTTTATGAAGCTCAGTGCTTCCCTCACCAAGCACACTGGCTCTGCTTCTCACAACACTAGCGTCCTCGCCCATCTGTACCCTGCCATGTGTGTGACCTGGGGCAAATATGGGGTGTGTGCGTGTGTGGGGTTACTTTACTGAGGCTGGATCTGTATCTCAAACCCCCATCTCAGCAAAGGGTACTGGTTTCTGTCTAATGATTTTTCTGTTTGCTTCTGCTGCTGTACTAAAACACCATGACCAAAAGCAACCTGGGGTGGGGGGTGGGTATTTCAGCTGACAGTTTATAGTCCATTGTGGAGAGAAGTCAGGGTAGAAACCTGGAACTAAAGCACAGGCCATGGAGGGGTGCTGCTTGTCGGCTTGCTCTCCCTGACTTGCTCAGCCTGTTTTCTTATTCATCCCTGGACCACCTACTCAGGGTTGGTACCTGCCTTAGGTGGGTTGGGTCCCCACATCAATTGATTAAGAAAATGCCGCATAGATCTGAGTTGTTTGTTTGTTTGTTTTTGAGACAGTTTCTCTGTGTCTCCCTGGCTGTGCTGGAACTCTGTGTATCAGGCTTGCATCCACTCAGGAGGCAGGTTGGATCCACCTGCCTGTGTCTCCAGAGTGCTGGGATTAAAGATGTGCACCACCACTGCCCAGCCCTGACCTATATCTTTAGGACCCTTTGTTTTGTTTTGTTTTGTTTTGAGACAGGGTTTCTCTGTGTAGCCTTGGCTATCCTGGACTCACTTTGGAGACTGGCCTCAAACTCACAGAGATCTACTTGCCTCTGCCCCGTGAGTGCTGAGATCACAGGGGTGTGCCAGGCTTTTAGGTTCCTTTTTATTTCAAGACAAGGTCTCACTAAGTTGCCCAAACTGGCCTACAACTCACTCTGCAGCCCAGGCAAGCTTTGAACGTGTGATCCTCTGCCTCAGCCTCTTATGCAGCTAGGATTAGAGGGCCTGGGACATCATGTGTGGCTAGTTTGACAATTTTCTTTTCAAAAGTGTCCAGGAGGTGTTTAAAGTAGCAAAATGCACAAGTAGGTGCTTTGGACATGTTGGCTGCTGGAGCAACAAGTCGCCTAGAGCTACACAGGTGAGTGGTAAAGTCCACGTCACTTCAGCTAAGCATAACACACATGTGCACACTCATGCACGTACATATGCAAATATACGCACACACACACATATCCCAAACGGCCCTAAATGTGCTAAGCAGTTCCAGAAGCTAGGCTGGGCGGTCTGGGAATGGAGCGGAGAGGCTGCCGTACACAGGGCATTTGTGCTCTGGTCTCCTCCACGTTCCCGCTTGTCTCTTCTGATTCTTCCTGCATCCTGTGACGCAGGCGGTGTAGACCAGACCTGTGACATCACGGATGGAACCTGAGGCCCAAGTCAGTCCAATGGAGTTGGGCAGAAGGCATGCTTCCTGGGACAGGGCCTCCTCGTGAGGAACAGAGTAAGACACCCATTGCCTTCTCCAGTGTCTGTCCTGGCTGAAGCAGGTCTGGACAATTTTCCCCGCTTTTCACCCAAAGGAGGTCTCGCGAGGCTGGTAAACTACATTACGGCGCCCCTGGAATCTAGCTTAAGCCTGCTTCCTCCTACCGTGAAGGGGCCCTTCCAATACTGTCAGGAATGGCTCTGGATCTCAGCCTACCTCCTGCTGCCCGGGTGGGCAGCCTCCACCTCCACTCCTTTCCTGTGGCAGGGCGCGGAGGATGTGTGTCCTCTGTGTACCCAGGCCATGTGGGGCAACTGTGAAGCCGCAGCTCGGGAGCAGTGTCCCTCACCCTCTGCCACTTCTCCCTGCTGACTGCAAAGGAGTTCAAGCTGCTCCAGGCAGGAGCACGGCCCTCCCTCACCCACTGCCCACACAGACCCCTTCCATGGGCTCTGCCCTGTTGCCTGGGGACACTGCACTCTCTCCAAGGGCGCTAATCGCTTCCCCTGCCTCGCATAAAGACATTCATTTCCAAGTGTAGGCTCCAGCCGCACAGCCTGCTGCAGCTTGGGAACAGGGCGATCTTAGCAGCCCTAGGGGGTGGATGGGTGAGAAGTGCAGGCGCTTTTCTTCAAGACAGGGTTTCTCTGTGTAGCCTTGGCTGTCCAGGACTCGCTCTGTAGGCCAGGCTGACCTCGAACTCACAGAAATCTGCCTGGTTCTGCCTCCCAAGTGCTGAGGTTAAAGGCATATGCACCGTGCCAGGTGTGAACCTTCACCTAACAGGTAGCTAGCTCCAAAGCACTTGTCTTACAGCCTCTGATCCAGACAGGCCTCTCTCCCAGCCCAGCTCTCCTCCCATGAGGCTCTCACCGCCTCACCTTGCCTCCCGGACCCTCCAGCTCCCTATCTCCAATCACACTCCTCCGCCTCCCTGCTCCCTACCCCTAAGTGTGCTCATCTGACTGTGGGCCTCCCCTTCTGCCCTCCAGGCAAGCCTCTTAAGAGTCCTGCACACTCTCTTCACACATACACCTGTTCCTCTTTAATCCTGGCAGTGGCCCAACTCTGCTAAACTGATCTGGCAAATGTCACCTTGTTTTGAAATACCATGGGGACTCCTTGGCCTTATCTGCCTGGTTGACATTGTTGGCAACTTCGGGAAATGCTCTTGGCCCGTGTGGAGGCCCTGCAGGCTGTCATGCTGTCCCTGGCGGCTCCCTCTGCTTTCTGCGCCCAGCTCTGTCACTGTTTTGGGCCCCTTGTCAGTGTTCCGTGCTGAGTCCCTTGCTATCCTTGCACCGGGTCTGGCCTGCATGTATTATTTTTAAAGCAGGATTTGGGAAGAAAAAAAAAAAGTGAGTTGCCAATACTAAAAAACCAGCTCTCACAGAAAGCACGTGAACCCACACACACTGCTAATCTGGCAAATTTGGCTACACTACCCGGGGACACAGCAGCCCTTGGATTGGACAAGGTGGTGGGGGGGACACAGCAGCCCTTGGATTGGACAAGGGGTGGCTCCCCTTAGAAGGGTGCCTGGCAGCAATTGCCACCCACCCTGTGCTCTTACTCTTTGGTATCCATGGAAACTAAGGATGGCCTGAGAGGGTGTCACAGTTCAACAGAAGCAGGAGAGTAACTTCCGTGTGAATTAAGACACTGTTTAACATGTTCAGCACGGCTACTGACTCGTCCTACCTGCTTCACTCTGGGTGTCAGCTGCTGGGCCTGGGCCTCAGCTCTTCCCAAGTGCTGATTATGAGCATTTGTAGTGAGTATCCTGCCCCTGCCCCAAGTTCAGTCCTGAACTGAGGCTGAGGTAAATATAAATCTGAATCTTCCAGATGCTTCCCAGAAGTGTGTCCTAAACATCCACAACACTTCATTCATTCAGCCTCTGTGTAACAGATGTTCTAGGCTCTGATGGATAGCAAAGACTGGCCCTCTGAGACTTTTTTTTTTCCATAAAAGTCAAGTAGTTACGACAGCCTGAAGTAGTTAGACAGGATCCCTAAAGAACACATGGCCACAAACATGGGTTATTCTGACCTGGGTCCTCTCTTCAGGCCCTCACCTGTTGAGGCTTGCGGCAGGGTACCCTGCAGGGTGGCAGAGGGCATTGGCAGGAAGTATTACCCCTGGGGAATGACACACCCGTCCTAAACCCACCAACCCAGCAGGAGAGGTGGCTCAGGGATTAGCAGCGCTCACTGCTCTTCCAGAGGACCAAGGCTTGACTCCCAGAGTCCACAGTGTGTACAGCCACCTATGACTCTAGTTCAGGGGGTCTAATCCTCTCTTCTGGGCCCTGCGGGAACTAGGCACGGAGTGGTCTGCAGAACAGCCATACTCATAGCTAACACACTGTGACACTCCTCAGAAGCAGACTCCCTGGAGGGGCACTGGCTCACAAACCTAACAGTGCTAGGCAGGCTTAGGCAATACACCTGACTTCGCACCTGGCTCAGGCTGTATGTGCTCAGTTACATGTCTTGATCTTTCTGAGCCTCATCTAGAAAGATTAAGGAAGGTTGGAGGTATAGCTCAGCTGGTAAGAGGCCTTACCTAGGATGAACAAAGCCCTGGGTTCGAGTCCCAGCAGTCATGGAGGCTGAGGCAGGCCTGTCTCTGAGTTGGAGGCCAGCCCGGTCTACAAAGCAAGTCCAGGACAGTGAAAGCTACACAGAAAATTTTTGTGTGTGTGTGAGGAAGTAGAGGCAGGGGAATTTGAAGTTTAAGAGCTTACTTGGACTATGTAGTTGAGTTTGAGTCTGTACCCAGGAGTCTCAGGGCGTGATGCTCATACTGCAACCTCAGCATCGGGAGGCTAACAGGAAAGTCCCCTTAAACCTGAAGCTAGCTGGGTGACAGTGAGCTCCAGGCTAGGCTGGGATAGAGTAACAACCTTTCAGAAACAAACAAGACTGGGCATGGTGGTGTGCGCCTTTAGTCCCAGGACTCCACAGGCATTGGCGAGTGGATTTCTTGACAGTTGCACACCAGTGTGGTCTACACAGTGAGTTCTAGGACAGGCAGAGCTGAGACAGAGGGCTGGGTCCCAGTGCTGACAACCATCTGCAACTCCGGTTTCAGAGATCTGATGACATCTTGTAGCTTCCCTGGGCACCAGGTGTGCAAGCAGTGCAGTACACATACATACAAGCAACACACTCATATATAAAAATAACTCTTAAAAAGAAAAAAAAAGCTTGCAGGCACCTGGCAAGGGGGGTGGGAAGATCCCGTGATGAGCAAACTGTCTCTGGCACACACCAGACACCTAGCAACCTGTCCTGGGGGATGTCCTTGGCCCCTGTCCCAACACCGCCTTTCCGGGGCACCTCTGAGTACCTGCTGAGCCACAGGGCAGTACAGATGCCCTGTGGGGGTTCGAGCCCAGCCCGAGCTCCCTTCCCCAGCCTGACCCTCTGTCTTAGTTCTCCAGTGCGTGGATGGCGGGAAGCAGCTGGTGTATGTTCTCAGCTGGCAGTCACTGTGGTCCGTGTCCCCACTCTGCACATCCACCCCCAATTCCTTCACATCTGTGGGCACCAGTCCCAGTGCATGGGGTCCACACGGCACCCCTTCCAAGTGATCACACAGTTGCGCATCCTCGAGTCTTAAACCCCATCTTCCCTCTGCCTCAAGTCGCACCATTCCAGGCACAGAGCGGGTTGGCACACAGCTAGATACAAGTTTATTGTGGCACGGGAGTGAACCGGGCCTAGTATGGCCAGCACCTGTGTGTGACGGTGGTAGAGGAAGGGTGGGAAAGGGGACTGTGAAAAGGGTCAGACGGGATTTGGGGAACCCCAGGATCCGGCCAGGCGTCGGGCTGGGGCTACTGCCAGCCCTACCCAGAAATGTTAAGGGCGATCACTCTAGATTTGCACCCTTCAGGTGAGGCGGGAGGGTGGCAACAGCACGTGGGAGATACTCATACGTGGGAGAAGGCATGGCACTTGCAAAGAGGCTTGTCTTTCTTGGAGTAGAAGGTCTTTCCCTCCAGGTTGATTTGGCATATCTGGAGACAGTGAAGGTCCAGTCACGTGAGGCTGGGGATGGGAGGAGTCCTTTCCCAGGCTCTCCTTCCTCCCTCAGGCAGGAGATGGGTGCCCGCTGGTGAGGAGCAGAGGGTGCTAGGGATAGGGAAGGAGTTGCTTACTGCGCAAACAAAGCACGTGTCATGCCAGCTGAAGCCCAGCGCTTCCAGGAAGCGGTCTCCAGCATCAATCTTGAAGTCACAGCCTCGGCATTTTGTGCCGAACATCTTCTCATAGTCTGGAAATGGGGAAAAGAGGGGCAGAGAGTGGGTCTGAACTCACAGCCACACCACCCAGGCCCTCCTGTACGGACACCTGCCCACCCAGGCCCTCCTTGCCTCCTCAGCCTCCATGTACCTCGCTCACAGTAGGGCGCCCCCTCTTCCATATAAAACGCTCTGTTGCGGATGGGCGTTTTGCAGGCAGCACAAGTGAAACAGTGCACATGCCAGGTCATCTTGAGGGCATGCATGATCTCCTGGAAGGGTCACAGTTCCTGTCAGGCTTGGCTGTCCCCAGGAACCCTCAGCCCCGCTGCCGGCTCCCAGGGTCCCAGTGCATTAGGGCCTCAGACTTGCATATTCCAAACAGCTCCCAGACTTCCTAGCCCAACCCTGCTCCTCCCACGGTCAGTCCCTCCATCTGTTTAGGCCAAATCCACCTCCTTTTTTCTTTCTCTCTCTATTTTTTATTTTTATTTTTTGAGGTAGCCTCATGTGGCCCTGGCTGGCTTTGAACCACTTTCTGAGTGCTGAGTTTTCAGGCATGTGCCACCATGTCTGACCCCCTCCCCTCTCTCATCAGCAAGTACCAAAGGGTCCACCTTCAAGACACATCAGCCGGGCAACATGCAAAGGGCCTGCTGGGTACAGAGTTCAAACTTGGCCTACTTAACTTATTAAGATCCTGTCTTTTTTGTTTTTAATTTATTTCTTTTTATTTTATGTACATTGGTGTTTGACCGGATATATGTTTATGTGAGGTGTCAGATCCCCTGGATCGGGAGTTACAGACAGTTGTGAGTTGCCATGTAGTTGCTGGGAATTGAACCTCGGTCCTCTGAAAGAGCAGTCAGTGCTCTTAACCGCTGAGCCATCTCTCCAGCCCAAGATCCTGTCTTTAAGAGAAGCCAAGTCCCGTGTAGGACCAGCGGGTCAGTCCTGTTCCCTCCCCTCACTCTCTGTTGATCCCACCAAACCAAACACACCCATGCTGGAGCTATACCCCAGCTATCCTGCCCAGACAGCTCCTGTCTCCCACCCGTGTAACTGTCACTTTCCTCAGAGGGCCCAGGATAACTTGTCTGCTGTTTACTGTCAGTCTCTTCCTTGTCCCCCACCCCCCTTCGGCAGACATGAAGCATCAACTGGCTGAGGATGGATCAGGTCCAGTGCTGCCTGACCCACTGAGTTCGCAGCGAGCCTCGCTCCACTGGGGGAAGAAGTGGTTCAGGAAGGGACAGACTGGCCATTCCTGGAACTGCCCACCAGAGCCAGGGGCTGCGGAGGAGCACCTGGTAGCAGTGTTCTTTCTCGTAAAGCATGGCTACCTATCTTGGGAACTGAGTATCTTAACCCAGTCTTGTTGGGCTGTCAATAGCCCAGGTTTGTAGTTAGGAGCCCAGGTTTTCATAAAGGCCGCCTGGGGTGTCTGATGGGTCCAAGTGGAGCCAGGTTCACTTGGGATCCCTTGCTCTGCTGCAAAGAGTGGTTCTGACAGCTTCACTCAAATGGCTAGAGACCTAGGCTAGAACCTTTTGCTTTTCTTGGTGCCTGCGACAAAAACCCAGGACCTCATGTATGCTAGGCAAGCACTCCACCGAGGAGCTGACCTAGCCCAGATTTATAAAGGGTGCTTATTGACACAGAAATACAAGTGTATCCATGGCAGACATAACTTGGGGTACTTCTTAGCTCTGGGATGATCCTGGCAGCAGCTCTACTTTCCCTCTACCCCAACAGGAACAGCCTTGGCTGTCCTGGACTCACTTTGTAGTACAGGCTGGCCTGGAACTCAGAGATCTGCCTGCCTCTGTCTTCCTGAGTGTTGGGATCACAGACGTGCCCAGGCACGGGCTTCTCACACCTTTCTCAAGTGCTGCCGTTGACAGAAATCACTCTGAGGGAGTTCCCACTTGTGTTTGTTTTCCTCTTAAGGCCACATCTGTGCACTTGTTCAAGTGTTTACTGACCACCTTCTACACAGTGCTTAAATCAAACAGACCTGCTCTAGGCTCAGAGTCTACACCCACGCAAGTAAGACGGGACAAAGGATGAGGGTATAGTGAATGTGGAAGGCCTGGCCTGATGGGAAGAGAGGGTGTAAAGAGAGTGTTCCTGGCTGGGGCAATGGTGGATCATGCTTTTGATCCCTAATCCCAGTACCAGGAGGCAATGGTAGGTGATCTCTGAGTACATAGAGAAACCCTGTCTCAACAAGAATTAATAAATGAACGAACAGAGCACAATAAAAGGGTAATCGTGGGACTGGAGAGATGGATGTGCTCTTTTGAAGGAGATGAGTTCAGTTTCCAGCACCCACTTGAGGTAGCCTGTAACTCCAGCTCCAAGGGCTCTGACAGTCACCTGGATTCCACAGGCACTTGCATTCATGCACACACAACTAAAAAATTAAGCTGGGTCACCGGGCGTGGTGGGGCACACCTTTAATACCAGCACTCGGGAGGCAGAGACAGGTGGATCTCTGTGAATTCAAGAGGCCAGCCTGGTCTGCAAAGCAAGTCCAGGACAGCCAAGGCTACACAGAAAAGCCTGTCTAGAAAAACAGACAATTCTCTGCTTCTTCCTAACCGCAGTGTCATATTGTGGACTCTCTGGCCACACCTAACTAACTGCCTTGCCTCTGTATCCAGAGAGCCCCAGTCAGCAGGAAGAAGAGCAGCCCTGGGTCCAGCTTTGTACTCTTAACCCTGATGAATGGCTTCTGTCTCTTTCTGGGCCTTAGTTTCCACTGTTTCCCCATCCCCTCCATTCCTCACCCCAGCCTGTGACACCGAAGGTCCCTCAGTGAGTGCTTGGGAGCAGGGTCCCCTCGGGTCACAGGCTAGATCCACCCTGCAGGTTTGAAGTCTTGCTTCACACACATAGGAAGCCTCACGCCCAGCTTTGGACAGTAACCCGGTGTGTGCAGAGAAAACCTCGTTGGGTTCAGCCTCTGAGGGAAGAACACGGTTTGCAGCCAATGCTTTACTTTGAATTCCTGCGTCTGCCACCCTGGAGTACTGTCAGGTCACCTTCCAGGGCTCACCTTTGGACCCTGGAGGCCCCGACACTGGCCTGGCTGCTCATGGCTCTTTATACACCCTTCACTTGAACCAGCAGCTGCAAGCTTGGCTGGAGAGCAAAAGCACAAGTGGCCCTCAGAACCCTTGGGCCCAGCATCTGCGGCTTTGCTCAAGAATGAATCAACAATACTCGGAAAAGATTTGTGCCTGTACTGAACAGATGGAGCCTTCTTGCCCTCGCCATCATTCCGTAAGCAATACAGTGCAATGACTATTTACACTTTCCTGGGCCTGTAGTGACCTGGGGATGGACTGAGTATGGAGGGGGATATGCAGAGGTAACATGTGAATACGAGGCCACTGTGAAAGGAACTTGAGCGCCAGGATATACGGGGTCCTGGGAACAACCCCGCATGGCCAGCTAGGTGACAGGCTCATTGGGTTCTCCTGCTCCCATGTGGCCCATGGTAGACATATAGCAGCTCTAGCCAATAATGGAAGCCAGTTCGTGTCTTTTGGGTTCAGATGAAAACAGCGGGAGGCCCTGGGCATGACACACAGCATGCTCTACCCACGTAAGGAATGCTCTTTGCCTCTTCCCTCTCCTGCCTGGGCCTCAGCAGCCACCTACCAAGCATGCTTCGATGTCAGACACCCCGGAGCAGAGTACCATGCTAGCTCAGTTGTTCTTTTGTCAGGAATAAACAGCCCCATTTCTACCGCTTCGATGGTCTCTCCTGGTGCTGCAGCCAAAGGCACCCCAGCTGGTGGAGCAGCTCTCTCTGACTGCTTCCCCACTCATCCTGCTTTCATTGGAGGCCACCACTCATCCCTTGGTCACTGCGGCTCAGACGGAGCTCACAGCCACCTGTCCACATTTAACTGGATGGAGATTCACCCCATGACAGTTGCGGGGGGGGGCATACCCTGGTCTCCTCTAATCCCACACACGGAACTTTCCAGAGACAGTCATGTGACTCAAGCAAAGCCAAAGAGCTGACACTGGGACCCCTCCAGGCATCAAGTGGGCCTGAGATGTTTTCTATAGCATGGTGCTAACCTGAGGGACTGTGGCACTCATCTTGCCATTTTCCAGAGACAAGCATGCTAAGAATGAATGAAGCCAACAAAGGTAAAAACAGGCAAATTCAGAAGACCATGATGTCAAGGCTTTGCTGAGTCAGCACTTTAGTCACTGGCGCCGAATCACTTCTTTTGCTTAAGCATTTTTTGAATAAGAATTTAGTCTTAGGTGCAGTGTGTGATCCCAGCACTTGGAGAGACAGAGGCAAGTGAATCTCTGTGAGTTCAAGGCCAGCCTAGAAGCCGGTCTACAAAGTGAGTCCAGGACAGCCAAGGCTACATACTGAGAAACCCTGTCTTGGGAAAAGAAAGAAAGAAAGAAAAGAAAGAAAGAAAGAAAGAAAGAAAGAAAGAAAGAAAGAAAGAAAGAAAGAAAGAAAGAAAGAAAGGAAGAAAGGAAGAAAGAAAGGAAGAAAGAATACTAATATCCTGGCTAGAGGGGCAGTGGTGGCACATGGTTATAATCCTAGCACTTGGAAGGAGGATCTCTGTGAGTTCAAGGCCAGCCTGTCCTACAGAGCAAGTTCCAGGACCACCAGGGCTAAACAGAGAAACCACCATCTCAAAACAAAAACAAAAGAAAAGGGCATCCTGCCTGATAGAGTGTTTTTTTAAGGATACACTTTTGTCTTTTTAAAAATGTGTTTAATTATATTTTATGTGCACTGGTGTGAGCCTCCCTAGAACTGGAGTTCCAGCTGTGAGCTGTATGTGGGTGCTGGGCACAGAACCCGGGTCCTGTGGAGGAGCAGCCAGTGCTCTTCATCCCTGAGCCCTCTCTCCAGCCTGTCTCTGTTTCTTTGATTTCTTCAGGCAGTCTCATGTACCCCAGGCTGGCCTGTTACTCCTGAGCCTCCTGCCCCTGCTTTCCATGTGCTGGAATTAAAAGCCAATGCCACCATATTTGATGAGGCTGATTGTGCAGCGAATAGAACCAGGGCCTTGTGCACGCAACGCAGGTACCACTGAGCTGTACCCTCTGCTGCCAGGGCCCTGGTGACTCCTGTCAGACCCCACATCCGCCAGCTGTGGGACACAGCTGGACACGCTCTCCTGCCCCCCGCCAGCCCCACTCCCCACTCACTCCAGCGATCTTCTTCTTGCATTTGGCACAGCTGGGTGCATAGCGCACATCATAGCAAGAGGGGCAGAAGATAGCCCCCTTCTCCTCGAAGAAGCCACCCTCTTCCAGGACCTTTCCACACTGGCTGCACACGAATTCCTCAGGGTGGTACGCGCGGCCCAGTGCTACCAGGTAGCGGCCCCTGCAGGGAGAGCGAGCATTTGTGTATGAGGTTTGGGGCTCCCGGAGGAAGACAAGAGTGGCTTCTCCAAGGTCATAGTAAGATGGGCCACATGCTGAGGGGACCCTTGCACACTCTCTTGATGATGGAGGCAGTTTTGGTGCCCTGGTTTGGGTGGGAGCTGATGGCATGAGTCTACCCAGACCTCCCTGGGAGACCCCTGCCCGGTGGGAAGATTAACGCCGTGTTGTGCTTGCCTGCTCCATTTGGCCTGAGCAGGGGCCTGCAGGTTCTGGAGTAAACAGGGGTGTCAAAAGGAGAGGATGTTCTACAAATCTGCCCGAGAGCAGGCCAGGGCCAGGGCCAACAACTACGAAGGCTCTAGAATCTGACTCCGACGGGCTGCGTGGCTTGGCTGGGTTCCAGGGAGCAGTGTACAGAGGGAGGCGCCTCTGATAGCAGATAGCAGAGGTTTAGCAGAGACTGAGTGTGAGAAGGAAGCAGCCGAGAGGGAGGCCCCTCAATTCAAAGAGTGGCAAAGTAACAGACACAGCTTCAGGGTGCTGCTGGCACCTTCCTCTGTTCACTGCTCTAGACTGCTGTGGGTATGGTGGGAAGTACAGGATTAAGAACCCGGGGGTGGGGGCTGCAGAGACGGCTCAGCAGCTGAGAGCGAGCACCAGCTGCTCTTCTACAGGACCCAGGTTTGATTCCCAGCACCCACATTAAGGCTCACAGCCATCTATAACTCCATCCAATTCCAGGAGAATCCAACACCCTTTCCTGGCTTCTGTGGGCACCAGCATGCAATGGTGCTGAGGTACACATCCAGGCTAAAGACTTATATACAAAAAAAAAAAAAAAAAAAAAAGAAATTTAAAAGGATCTGAGGATCCAGGCTAGCTCCCTCCCTGCTTCAAGCAAACCCTTACTTCTCTCAGAGTAGCAGCTGAGGAAGGGCCAGGCTGCGGGGCAGGAAGCACTCACCGGATGATCTTGCGGCACTGGTGGCATACAGGAGTCTTGCCATTGTTACTGTTCCCTCCTGTGCCCCCTCCAGCTGCGGCCTGCACTATGGAGGTGCGATTCTGCAGGGGCGTGGGTGTGGCTGGCTGGCTGTGCCGGGTCAGCACTGTGCTGGTTTTGTCTGGGGCGTAGCGCTCAGCAAACGCAGGGTCCACGGCCCAGGGCGGACGGCTGGTGGGGCTGGGGGTGGTGGGGCCTGAGAGCCAAGGAAGGGAGATCCGGAGAGGTGCTCAGGGAGCCCAAAGTGCGGAGGGTTGCACCCAGGGTAGCCTACAGAAGCCCACCACCCCTATGTCCTTGGAGGCTGCCCACCCTTCCTCAGACCCAAGCCCACTGTCTTACCAGGCCAGGGTTCCTGGGGTATAGTTGAGGCTGGGGCTGGGGCTTCTGTCCTGGACACCTGGCTGCAAGATCTGCCATTCAAGGCCCTGCCTGGCTGAGGCTCTGGGCATGGTTCCACCCCCTAACTTGAGCTGTGCTGGTCCCATGGGCAAAGCTCGAGTGCGTGAGAGCTACTGGGATGGACTCAGGTCCCTCTGGGGGAGGGGATGAAAGGGTCCTTTCCCCAAGTAGGTATAGCTATCTGCTCTGCTGTGTCATATGGAAGCAGGGTTTTGGTCCGCCTCTACCCAGGAGAACCACGGGTAAGGCCCAGCCATCTTTGCTAGGTACTCCCTCCCATCAAGAAGCAGACTACAGGACTCACACCAATTCTAAACTGTTTAGCACCCCGTACCTAAAAGATAACCAGACCCAAAAGATGGAAGACAGAGGCAAAGGAAGCAAAGCTGAGAATGTTTATTTTCATGCTCAAGGCAGGGCAGACCTGGCAGACAGTAGTACCAGAGGGCCAAGAAGGAAGGCAGTGTCAGACGAAGCCAGGCCCTGTGCCAGGCGGGCTGCCAGGACCAGGCCGGGAGGTTCAGGCCAGGAGGTTCATGCCGGGGGCATGAGAGTGGTAGGCAAGAGCCGGAGGCACCATGGGATGCCCTGGAAGGGAGTGTGACAGAGCAAGGAAAGCAGAGGGCAGCAGGCTGGAAAGGGCCAGGCTATGACTGCACGTTGAGCATGTGGGCAGAGCGCTGGTGGTGCCAGTCCCGGAGGCGTGTATAGCGTGGGCTCTGTAGCTCCAGGACATACTTTTCCCTGAGGGGCAGAGAGAGAGGAGGAGGAAGTGAAAGGCAGGAGAGGGGGAAGGGAGGATGGAGGGTAGGAGAGCAGGAAGGGAGAGAAGCGAGCTCTGGCAGGGCCAAGAGCAGATGCGGGGAGGTGGCTGGAAAGGATAAAGTGGGAGGCTGGGAGGGGCTGGCGCCTGAGCTTTTTACCTCGACTTCTTCATGCACTCCTCATCCGGGTCTTGCACTGAGAGGACAGAGGCAGGCAGTGACCAAGAGAGACAAGGGTCACCCCGGCCTCAAGTCCTGGCAAAGTCAGCCCCGGGCCGAGGCCAAGAGCGTCCGCCCTGACCTGGGCCGGCACTTACTGAACTCTGTGCCCGTGAGGTGGGCAAGGATGCGGAAGGAGCGGGACTGGCCCGTCCCCGGCCGTGGCCGCCAGTCCTCGGTATTCTCCATCAGCCGCTGCTTGCTGGCATCGGGGACCGGCGGTCTGAGCAACTGTCTGTGGGAAGGGTGTGGCTCAGGACCTCTGGCTCTGTGGGCACCAGGGGCAGCCCCTCCCGGGATGTGATGTGCATGGGTTATGGTGACAGCTGAGAGACGGGGAGGGGCAGGTGGGGAGGCAAAGGGCCCTGCTGGGTAGGTGGGGAGGTAGGTAAATGAGAGAGGGCAGGAGGGCAGCCAGGGTAGGGAGGGGCTACCACCCAGAGTGCCAAAAGGAGGGAAAGAAGTGACAGGAAGAGGGGGCTCACTGACTTGTCAGGGGTCTGCACCTGTGAAGGAAATAGACAGATAGACATATAAAGGGACAGACACAGGAGAAAGGTGGGGAAATCAGAGCAGTGGAGAGGGAGTCGAGGTAGCAATCAGTGTGTGAGACTCCAGCAGCCCCAACACCACACCCAAACCCAAGGCTCCCCAGGAGGGCGGAGCCTGCGGAAGAGCACAGCCTTAAGTGGAGCTCTGAGCCGCAGCCCCACCCGGCTGCCAGGGATTGCTGCCACACGGTTAAGGGGCTGGGCACAGCACAGACTGAGCAGTAGCGGGCAGCTGGTGTGTGCTTGTGAAAGGACCAGGCAGTGTGGACAACAGGGAGGAGCGAGTGGGCAGGGGCTGACGTACCCATTCTGCTGCAGGGTGCTGTCAGTAGGTGGGGGTGCCCCAAAGGGCCTGGCCGTCTTGTTGAGGGTGGCGCTTGGTGCAAAAGTGTACCTCGGGGGGTCGGCAGGAGGGGCCAGGGCCTGGGCGGAGACAGAGCCGGGCAGGGGGTGGGATGGGCGGTGGGGCAGAGGTGGGAGTCACCACCACTGGGAACAGTGACCGGCCGGAGGATGAGGTGAAGGGGTAACTGTGCTTTCAGGGGGCCCATTGGGAAGTGATGAAGTCAACCCGCTCTGGGTCGAGGGAGACCAAGGGCGGGCAGGCACACACAGCTCAGGCTTGTGGGAAGAAGCAGACAGACAGACAGGCACGTGTGGCGCCCAGACCGTGCGGCAGCTCCCAGCTCCCTCTCAGTTCCCCAGACCCTGCCCATTCTGGCATCTTCCCTCGGCTCTCAGCCAGGGAGAGGGTACCACGGCCGGGACAGGGTGGGCAGGTCAGCCCAGTCCAAGGCCTCCCTTCCTCAGCCCGGGTATCTCCCGTCCTACTTACCTTCTGTGGTTTACTCTGAGCAGGCTGGGCCCTGGAGAAGAGAGAGCAGTGATGGCGGTGGGGCGGACCGGAGGCTGTCCTCACCCCTTCACCTCAGCACCCATACCTGCTGAGACCGAGGCTGAGGTGCTCGCCGCAGGCTCGGATCTTGTTCTGGGCCTCAATGTGTGTGAGGCTCCCTGCGTTCTCCCCATCGATGCTCAGCACCCAGTCGCCCACAGCCACACCAGCCTGTGCAGCTTTGCCTCCAGGAGTGAGCTGTGGAGAGGAATGGGAGGCATGGGTGCATACCCAGGCTGCACGATTTACCCCCACTGGCTTGTTTTATTATTTGTTTGTTCACCTCTGCGAGGCTCCCTCACAGTCCAGTCACTGCTGGCAAGCAGCCACCTTCAGGCTAGAGGCCACATTTACACTTGGGTCTTTAAGGTCTGTGCTGGCCATCTCTATACATGACGTTGGCCTCCACAGGCAGCTACTTTTCTGTGCTGCTGAGAGTAGCCTACAAAGGCTGATAACGGTCACCTAGACCCTGGGAGGTGTGCCCTCTGTGTCTGAGGACTGGGCAGACACTGGGCACCTTCTCAAATGTACTCTCACCCCCATTGCTGCACTTTCTCCCCCCTTGTTCTTGGTGAACAAGGCTCACCACTTAGCAGAAATCAGCCAGCACTGGTGGCCACCATCCCACCAGGCCTACCACGTTTCTCCATCTGCCGCACAAAGTAGAAATTCCCAACTCAAAGCCAAAAGGACTGGGGACACAGTGGCTTTCCACAGGTCAGAAACCACAGAGCCGTTCAACCACCTGGCAAAAGGCCTGGCCCTACACATAGCAGGCTTAGTTTACACTTCATAGGTAACAGGAAAAGTGGGGTGCAGGCTGCCCAAGGCCCCAGGAGGCTCCTCAAGTGAGCTAATGCAGTGTGTACCGAAGCAGATGATGAGAGCTCTAGGGAGAGGGGGCTGACGCAGAGACTACCAACTCTAGGGCAGAGGGGAGCTGGACCCAACGGCACTACTCTATGCCCGAAGGGGAAGCGAGCAGAGGAGAGAGCTGCTGAGCCAGAGCCCTTTCTTTACCTGCTCACACATGCTGAGAATAGCAACCCACAGAACACCTAGTATTGACACCGCATCTTCCGACATGCTGGCAGTGGAGTCTGGGGATACACTGTTCACACTCAGAAAAACCAGCCAAACACCTCAGCTCTAGTCAGCCAGCTGGCAGGAGGTGCAGCCAGGATTTGGTCCCGGCTGGGAGGCTGCACCTCAGCAAGGCAACTATGCTGAGCGTGAGGCCACGAGGGAGGGTTCAAGGCACCCATAAAGACTGGCAGAGCCAGATGTGGTGGCATCTACCCGGCACTCAGGAGGCAGAGGCAGGCGGACTTTTTGGAGTTTGAGGCCAGCCTGGTCTATACAGTGAATCCTAGAACAGCCAAAAATAAAAACAAAAAAACATAAATAAATAAATAAAATAGACTTGGGGGAAGATAAAAATGCCTAGGCTCGAGTGCCAGGCACAGCACATCTGTAATGCCCAATGCTCAGGCACACTGGGCAGGCCTGACAGACCTTGTCTGTAAAGGGGCGTTCCTTGACTGACTGTGGGGTCCTCAGGCCCCTCTCACCTTTACTTCACTCCGATCATTCTCTTGTAATGGGGAAGTGACACTCTGCAGGGGAAGTGACTTACTCAGTCAGGGTGAGTCAACAGATGGAAACCTGGTTTAGCCACTCCTTCCTATAGAGGCTGCTTCCTGAGAGGTGTGGGGTAAGACCAACGTGGGGGTCTCCTGAGGGGGAGCAACAGGCTCCCTGAAAAGGAGAGGAGGAGCTAGGACTTTACGGGGTGAGGAGGGCAGAAGAGTGTGAGGGGTAGGACAGTGGTCAGAGCTGAAGAAGAGAGCAGCACGGGCAGGGCCCTCCGGGAGAGCTGGCTAGTGAGATTAAGGAGGGGAAAAGCCAGGGGGCTGGACAGTGCTGTGATGTGGGTGAGTCAGCTTGGAAGCTCCACTGAGCAGCCCAACCCCCAAATCCCAGACATTACCTCATCTTCCAGGCCCGGGCCCATAGCCAGCCCTAGCCCCTCCTTCCACCCTCCACTCTGGGGTCAGGGGAGGGATAGTGGGCTGGTCCAACTTAGAAAAGACCACCCCACCCATCAGGACCCAGCTCCAGGGCAGGGCTCAGCTGACAGCCCCACCCACATGTTAAGGCTGCTGACAATGGAGCCCAGGGACCAGGGTGCCCCCATCAGGCAGCATCTGGGAGGCCATCATTACCAATGAAGAAGCTAAGGCCTGCACCACACTGGCCAGCCCTTTTCCCAGAGAGGAGGAAGAAAATGTAGGCTGTGTGTGTGGGGGAAGGGTCCACAGCCCTTAGTCATCCTGCTGGTTGGATCAGATTCCAAGGCAACTCCAGAGAGGGATCCTGGGAAGAACACAGCCTGCCTGCCTGGCCGCCCTGGCCACCATGTCCGGCTCCCACAGAGAGAACCAGCGTTGACACCCCTCTCAGGCTGAGCAGGGCCTGGAAATTCTCAGGCCCCTTTGGGCTGGGCTTGCCCTGGGCTTCCTGCCAACAGCTGCCTGTCTAGTCAGTGGTTGGGTGGGCCTCTCTAGGCTGCTGGATATCAGGGCAGGAAGTCCCTGTCCCCTTTGACCCCCAGGCCAGTCAGCCATACCAAGCTGGAGGGCTGCCTCACTCGTCCTGGGCACGAGTTTGCTTTGAGTCCTACTGACACAAATGACTGATGAGAGACCCACCAGGGGGGTTGCAGGGCCCAGACCTAGGCCAACCCTTCTGGGCTCTGTTGACTAGCCCCTGCTGGCCATCCCAGCTGGGGCTGCATTCTTGGGCTTATAAGGCAATCCCCCTGCCATAGGGAGGAGTCAGCTCCCAGCTCCACCCCCACAAGCGCAGACTAAGGAATGGGATCCAGAATCCTATAGGCCAACCTCACTACACCCCTGCTTAGGGTCAAAGGTCACTATAGCCTGACTAGAACCAGTAGACTGAGACTCAGGTCCACACAGGGTGGGAAGAGATCCCCTTCCTTAAACTCACAGACAGTACTAGCCATGCTGTGCCTCTACTCAAATCCTTGCCCTGCCGTGGGCTTGCTGAATGAGCTCCTCCATCCCTCCAAGTTGTCCCTTGGAGAAACAGGATGGCAACAGCTAGTCCCTGGATAGCGATGAAATTAAAGTTAGACCCTGCCTAGGACTGGGCTCAGTATGCTGGTCCTCCCCGGCACTCACAGATGGCCTCAGGGGGCTTAGTGCCAAGTCAGAGAAGGAAAGCTGGGACTCCTCTTCCACTATCCACCTGGCTGGGAGACCTTGCAACAAGTGTCCATGTGGCCCCGGACTGCTCTCGCTGCTTTCTCCCATCATCTGCTGGAAACCTGAGCACCCAAGGACCCATGGGGAGTCCGTTCCCTCATCTAGGCTCACCCGAGAGATGGAAAGGGGCACGTTGAAGTCCTTGCCCCCTTGCAGCCGGAAGCCCCAAGGGGCTGGCCCCTCCAGCACCACCTTGAAGGAATCCATGGTGCCTGTTCCTGTGAGGGAAGAAGAGAGAGTGAGTGGCACTGCAAACTGGCAGGCAGGTCCAGATCTGGTCACTAGCGTTGGCCAGGCACCAAGAAGGCACGGGCAGACGCTCAGCACACACAGGCACTGGGAGGCAGGTATCTTGTCCGGGTTCCTAGTAGGCAGACCTCTTACAGACAACAGACAAGTCAGCTCCCCACCCTGTCCCTGCCGCTGGGAGGGTGAGGACAGTCTTCAGCAAGTTCAACTACTTTTCTCTTCCAGGGGTTGGTGGTGGGGTTAATTGGCACTACTTCGCCCAAGCTAACCTGAAATCTCAGGAGGGCAGCGGGGTGAGTCAGGGGCCAGCTCCCCCTCCTTCCCCCAGGTCCCGGCAGGCAGGCCGCCGCTGGAGCCTGCTCGGACTATATAAGGCGTGTAAGCTGACACTGTGTAGAGCCTGCGGAGGGAGCACTTTAGGGGCTCGGAAGATGAGGGGGAGGGGTAGGGAAGGAGGCTGATGGAGCGGGTCCTAGCTATCTGGGGACAGGCTGAGGCCGCTGGTAGCCAGGGCCGGACCCCTGGGCACTGCAAGGGAGAAAGGCTCTGTGGAGAGAGACGGGGGCAATGTCCCTAACGCGTGGCCAGGGAGGAGAGCCTTTCTGGAAGCCAGAGAAAGTGGTGCCACCCACGCAACGGTGTTCCCATGCCAACGTGACTCTGTTTCCCCTAGTCTCCCGCCCCAGCCCTGCGCTTGGCCGCGTCCCCACCACACACGGTGGCGCAGGCGCCAACCAGCCCTACTTCGCCGCAGGAAGGCGGGGGCGGAGGCTGCGGCCGGAGCCAGCCGAGGGGATCTGGCGCAGACCGAGACCGCCCGCGCCCTCCCCGGCACCTCAGGAGGGCGCGGGACCCCGTGGGGTGCAGTTCCAGACCCCCCCCCACCCCCCGTGGCCGCCGGTACCTGAGTGCCCGGCTGGGCCGCTGCTCGGCGGCCTCCGGGAGCCGCGCTGGGATCCGCCGCTGCGCTCTGACCCCGCCTCCGCGGCCGCGGCGCGATTTGAGCCCTTGGAAGGGGGCGGAGTCCCAGGCCACGCCCTCCCCAGGCCACGCGAGTGGACACCCAGGGGTCGGCGGGAGGCCCCTCCCAGTCCAGGAGCCCCGCGTCTCCCGTGGAGGGAAGGCGAGGTCGGGCGCTTACCCTCCGGAGCTGGGTAGCTACCTAGCCACCTCCCAGCTACAGGCTCTCGTCCAAGCGCCTTGCACCTCCTGCTGGCCGAGTGCAGGAAAAGCACCTTTGAAACGCCAGGCTTACCGGTTTTCTCTCACCTTGCTCTCCCCTTCTGTATCATGGCTCCCTTCTGTTAGGGATGCTGTAGAGGTCAGTATGGTCGACACCATCAAGCGATTTCAGATTTTCTAAATTCCAGGCACTGGAGAAGCGAGGCAGGCCAGTTCCAAGCCAGGTTTCTGGGAGTTAGGGATGTAGCTCAGGGGTAGAGCGCCTGCTGAGCTCAGAGGTCCTTAGATCAATCCCCAACACCAAAACCAAACACAGTTAGGTTCGCAGGACATCGGATGGCCTGTATCCACTGCCCCCGCTCCGGAGTACACAGCCCTTCCGGTGAGCTTGGGATGGGAGGTCTGCTGTGGGTGTCCTCGAAGCCCCTTCCTCATCCTCAGCTTCAGCGCAGGCAGCTAGGACGGGCAGAAGGGGAAGCTGCGCTATGAGGGAGGTGAGCCGTGAGGTGCACAGCCTCCTAACACCAGCTCCTACCATCATCATCACATCTCTTCTTCCCCAGCATCCTGCTAACATCACGCCCCTCTTCCCTGCCATTGTCCTCGCTACTCAAACTCTTGTGGGAGTTGTCATTTTTGAAGAAGTCCTCTTCAGGCATATCTCTGTGGGTTCGAGGCCAGCCTGATCTACAAACACAGTTTCAGGACAGCCAGGGTTACAGAAAGACCCGTCTCAAAGAGGAAAAAAAAAAAAAAGGAAGAAAGAATCCTCTTGAGCTGTCTGCTATCCTTCTGTCTCCGTTTCTTTCCTCTTCCTATCCCTTGTCAGTAGCTTTCTGGAGGTCTCCTGTGACCTCTGTCAAGGCAGCTGCAGCCTTCGGGTTTCATCCTGTCTGCCAAGGAATGCTGGTCAAGGCCAGCTTGATCACTTTTTTTTTCAACTTTTCTCTTCTTCTTCTTCTTCTTCTTCTTCTTCTTCTTCTTCTTCTTCTTCTTCTTCTTCTTCTTCCTCCTCCTCCTCTTCTTCCTCCTCCTCTTTTTCTTCCTTCGGTTGTTACTGTTTTTAAGATCCAATGCCCTCTTTTGACCTTTTCAGGTACCAGGCACACACATAGCGTACATATTTACATGCAGAGAAAACACCCATACACATAAGATAAGGTCTTCCTGTGTAGACTGGCTGGCCTTGAACTTGCATGGATCCCAGATCTTCTAGCCTCTACCCCACCCCCAGTCCTAGGACTGAGGTCATATCACCAAGCAGCTTCCTCATCTAAAATCACTTTTCTCTCTAGCTTCAAGGCTTCCATTCCTCCACAGATTCTCACGTGCCTGCTCTCTTGACCATACCTTAAGAGACCATTCTTGGGCTGAAGAGATGGCTCAGAGGTTAAGAGCACTGGCTGCTCTTCCAGGGGTCCTGAGTTCAATTTCCAGCAACCACATGGTGCTCACAGCCATCTATAATGATATCTGATGTCCTCTGCTGGCATGCAGGCATACATGCAGACAGAACAGTGTATACATAATAAATAAATAAATAAATAAATAAATAAATAAATAATTTTTTAAAAGAGCCCATACTTTCCTTTGACATTTAACAATACCAAAGATGGCCAACCCATGCTCCTCCCTCAAGACTTACAAACTTCAATAATTAATATCTTGTCTGGATATGTGCTAGGAAGAGACCTCAAAACATATATCCCAACCCAAATCTGTGCTTCCTTCTCATTCCTTCCTGGCTTCAGGCAATGACATCATTCACCCAACTGCTTCGGCAGAACCTATGAAGGTGTGCATCTTTTCTCTCTGTCATTTCCCAAATTCTGCAATTCCACCTTTAAAATGTTTCCACAGCTCATTGCTGCTGTCCCCCTAACCTGCTGGCTGACCAGCTCTCAGCCTGCCTCCTCCAGTCTTCACCCTGTCCCCTATGCAATATTCTTAAAGCAGAGATCACACCTCATCTTTTAGCATTCCAGTGGGCTCACACTAGACTTAAAATAAAACTAAAATCCTTGAGACCTACGCAAGACTAAGAAACTGGGTCAGCACAGGCCTGTGTAATCCTAGCTACTAGGAGAGCTGAGGTGGAGGGTTATAAGTTCAAGGCCAGCTTGGGGGAAATTTAGCGTGACCTTGTTTCAAAATTAGTAAAATAAATAAATAAATAAATTAAATAAAAATAAGGGCAAGATGCTAGGTCTGAGTCACTAATAATGGGAAAAAGAAAAGGAAACGAAACTGGGTCAGCCTCTTTCCGTGGCTCACACCTTTCGCTTAGGCCCTGGCCTTCTCTCTACACCTCCAGGCGTATTCTTGCCTTAGGGCTCCTTTGCATCCTGAAATTCCTTTTGCTTAAAACACTCTTTTCTAGATACCTAAGAGCCTCTTAAAAATTTTTTTTCCTGTTTGAATACTGCCTCCTCCTGGGTCCTTTCCTGACCACCCCATCTAAGGAGCACTGCAAGCTGGAGTGATGGCTGAGTGGGTAAGAGCACTGGCTGCTCCTTCAAAGGCCCCAGGTTGATGCCCAGCAACCATGGTGTTCAGAACCAGCTGTAACCCCAGTTCCCAGGCATCTCAGACACCCTCTTCTGCCTCCATATATACCAGGTGCACAGATATGCAAGCAGAGAACCACTTATACAACTCAAATAATAAAATAAACTAAAAAAATTGCAAACAGCTATCCCTGACAGCACACCCGTACCACTCCCTGTCTCCTAACCTGCCTGACTTATCTCACAGCACCTTCCTCTCTGACATAGTGTGTCTTTTTTGTCCCTTGAGATGGAGGACTCCTCTGTCCTGCCCACAGGTCCTGCTCCCAGCTGATGGACAGATAAAGGAAGTGAAACACAAATAGACAAAAGAGAACTGGCAGTCTGATGGCTGCTAGCCATCTTCCAGCAAAGGGGAAAGAGCTCTGGGTTACTTTCTTGCTCCACAGGAAGGCTTGCTCTCTCTCTCTCTGTTTTATTTATTTATTTTTTAAAATTCTTTTAAAGAATATATTCATTACATATCCTGATTGAAGCCTCCTCCCTCATCTCCCCTTACCTCACCCTTCCTCCCTCTTCCCCCCTATCGCCTTCCCCTAGACCACTTAAAGGGAGAGTTCTCCTCCTCTGCCATCTTCCCATAGCCTGTTAGGTCTCATCAGGACATCCTGGATCCTCTTCCTCCTACCCTGGCAAGGCCACATCACAAGGGGCAAGTGATCAAAGAGCAGTTCATGATAGAGGGAGCCCCTGTTCCCCTTACTTGGGCCCCACATGGAGACTGAGGGGTCTAGGTCCTCTCCGTGCATGGTCCTGGGCTGGTGCCTTGGTCTCCTCAGGATCCTCTGGGCTCAAGTTTTGGGCTTTGTTGGTCTCCTTGTGGGGCTCACAGAAGGTCCAGGTGAAGTTTTTGGATCTCACAGCCTCAGGCCTGAAACAGGCACTGGATTAGGAAGGATACAGCGCCCTCTGGTGGCTAGACTCCCTGCAGCTCCACGACCAGCTCTTAGCCCTGAAGGTGTCCCAGGACATGATGAAAATCCCCATGGAACAGAGCCCTGAATTTTATTTTGTTTTGTTTTGAGACAGGGGCTTGATGCATAGCCTAGTCTGGTTTTTATTACCTAAGCTTTGTAGCCCAGGCTGGCCTAGAACTCTTCAACACGTCTCAGCCTTTGGAGCTGGAATTGCAATGGGCCATGACCCAGCTAAGACCTAGCTTATTTTCTCTTGCAGTGGTGGGATCAGGCCCAGGGTCCTGTACATTCTGGGGAAACTCTTTGCCACTGAGCCATATTCTCAGTCCTGAGACTTAGATTTTTAATGAAGGGTACCAATTTTGGTCATGACCAGGGCTGCAGTGTGTCCGAGTATTTGATGACGTGTGAACAAGAGAGGCTGGGAGCTGGTCCTGCAGCCCAGGAGAAGAACATCTGGCTAGCATGGACAAAAGGCACAGAAAGGAAAGTGACTCACTATGAAGGAGACACTGGAAAGGGCAGAAACGATCCCTGAAGCATCCAGGGAGGGGCAAGGAGTGCCGCCAGGGAGCAGAGGGCTCCACAGTCACAATGTGTGGCTAGTTGGCGAGTTTGCAAAGTTGTGTAATGGAAGTAGAAAAAGAGGAAACTGAAGTTAGGGAGAGAGTGAGGGTGAGTGAGGCTCTTCTCCAAGGAAGTCTGAGGAGAAAGTGGGAAGAAAGCCACAGGATGGAACACTGAGTTTCAGACTCTAGAAAGGGCGCTCTTCCTGACAGAAGCTAGATTGACAGCGGCTGGAATTCCAAGCCCTCTGGCTGCAAGGTGCTTGTCAGCTCCTTCGCGGAAGGGCCCTCCAATTTACTTTAACATCAACTAAATTCCAAAAAAATGGTGAACTGGGGTTTGCTTGTTATAGCCTACATTGGCACAACTTGCCCAAAACTTAAAATGTTATTTCTTTGCTTGATTTTCATTTAAGGGCTGAGTTACAATGATAATGGATTTGAAATAAAATATTTGAACAAGATGGTGAAGGCCTTTAATCCCAACACAAAGGAGACAGAGACAGGCAGATCTCTGAGTTCTTGATCAACTTAATTTACATTTTAAAAGCCAGGGCTGGAACCCCTGCCAAGCTAATTAGCTGCTTGCAAAGACAGTCTAGGATTCAAAATGAATAACTTTTCCTTAAGGTTTCTATATAAGTTCTTTTTTCTTAATAATAGATGTTATGTCCTTACTGATCTAGAGGTTGGATTCACATACATTTTAGGTTTATGTAAGGAGAAATGATGTCACACTGCTCTAAAAAGGCCAGCCAGTCTCCTCAGAGAGTGGGACTTCCACAGGAGGACTGGTGCCAAAGGACATTTTGGATTAAGAGATACGTTCTGTTGGTCAATGTAATTAGCCTGAAATTATTCTGGGAGACAAACATGCAAACTGCATACCTCCCACATAAAAAAACCTTTAAGTGCTGACTAAATTAAGGTGTCACACTACTTTGGCAGCTGGCTTATCTTTTTGAATGAATCACAGAGGACTGATGTCAGTCATACCTGGTGCAAAAAAGACAGGAGCTTACAGATGGCAAAGTACACACCACCCACATTAAGTCCTAAAACCTCAAAAATGACAATTCATATGTTTAAAAGGCATAACTGCCCACCCCATATCAAAAAAGGGGCAAGCCAAGAATAGCCACAACCGATGTAAAAGGCCAGGTACAGGGCTGGAGAGATGGCTCAGCGGTTAAGAGCTTGTCTGCCCTTCCAAAGGTCATGAGTTCAATTCCTGGGGACCACATGGTGGCTCACAACCATCTATAATGTGAACTGATTCCCTCTCTTGGCACATGTAATTACAGATACAACAGCATATACATAAAATAAGTAAATCTTAAAAAAAAAAAAGAACAACCAAGGTACAAGATGCCTAGGGTACACTTAAACTCTAAAGGTAAATGGGAGTTTATTTAAAGTTTGGCTATAAAGGCATAAACGCCCATTCTATACAAAGGGGGGGGGAGGACAAAAATAGCTACAACATATATAAAAATCCAGGTCAAAACCTCTGAAGAGGTACAAGGTGCCTAGGGTATGCTTAAACTCTAAATTAAATAGGAGTTTATATAAAGTTTACTTAAAACGTGCCTTTCTATTGCTCAAGGCACTGGGAGGCCTTCTCTTGGGAAACAGGTAGTGGCTTGGCCCAGAGAGGATATTTAAGTCCACACAACCTAGTTTTGAATTCAACATGATAATGATCAGTAATGGTCAGTAATAATGGTAACTTGCATTGCTGATCCCGCAACATGGGAACAGCTCTGAAACTGCCTGAGACATGGATGTCTGTG
>CM053760.1:73787823-73800083 GCA_028658305.1 Pachyuromys duprasi
AAGGCACAGAGCTCTGCTGCCTTCTGCTCCAAATGCTGGGATTACAGGTGTGCACTAACATACTTGGGCTCATAAATTTATTGCCAGTTTGTACCTCATCTTTTGAGAATTGTCTGTTTAATTAGACTAGTTTTGATTAGGTGGTTTAGTTTTTTCATTGTCGGTGATCAGATTTTTGAGTTGAGTATTCTAGATTTTAACCCTGTGTCAGATGGAGAGCTGACAAAGATTTCTTTTTCATTCTGTAAGCTGTTTCTTCATGCAACTATGTATGCATAGTTTTTTTTTAACTTTTTTTAAATTTTAATTTTATGTGCATTAGTGTGAAGATATCAGATTCCTTGGAACTTGCATTACAGACAGTTGTGAGCTGCCGTGTATCTGGGTGCTGGGAATTGAACCCAGGTCCTTTGAAAGAGCAGACGGTGCTCTTAGCCACTGAGCCATCTTTCCAGCCCCAGTTGTTGTTGTTTTCCTTCATGAAAACCCATTTATCAGTTGTTGGTACTATTTCTTGAGAGACTGGAGTTGTATTTAGAAGTATTTCCCTATACTGGTATCCTAAGTTGTGTTTTTTTTTTTCTCTGTCCTTAATAGTTTTAGACTCTCAGGTCTTGAATCTTAATAGTTTTAGACTCTCAGGTCTTGAATCTTTGGTCTGTGTAGTGTTGGATTTTGTATGTGTTGAGACATGGGACTAGTTTTTTCTTCCATGTGTAGACAGCCAGTTTTGTCAGGAATGTTTGTTGAAGAGGCTGATTGATTAAATGTGTAGTTTTCTTATTTTGGGGAAAAAAAATCCCGTGGCTGTATGGGTTTATAGCTGGGTCTCCTGCGCTTTTCCATTGTTTTGTCTCTGTTTTTGTATTAGTATTATAATGCTTTTTGCTTTCTTCCTTTGACCCTGACTCAAAGGAAGAAAACAAAAATCATTGCACAAACCACTTTTTAAAACCTGAATTCTGTTTGCAGAAATATTTTACCTTTATGTTGTACACTAATACTTGGTAGAGGTTTTGTTTTAAAGGAGAGATTAGAAACAACCCAAAAAAGAGAAAAGTAAAAACAAACAAAGATTCACATTTCAGGGAACCAAATGGATAGAAAGTGACTGTAATCAGCTGTTTGTCCTTAGGGCTTTGTCTTAGCTGTGATGAAACACCAAGACCTAGAGCTATGTGGAAAGGAAAGGATTTGTTTGGTTTACATATCCTGAATCACAGTCTGTTGAGGGAAACTCAGGCAGAGGCCGTTGCAGATGCCATAGAGGTGTTTCTTACTGGCTTGCTCCTCAGGCTTTCTTAGCCTTCTCATGGAAGCCAGGCTGGACGCTCCCACGTCAGACAAGCTTGACTTATGGAGACAGTTTCTCAAGTGAGGTTCTGTACTCTTGGATGACGTTAGCTTGTGACAACTGACAGGAAAAGCAGTTGGCACAGCATAGGCTTGCCAGTGAAGAATGGGATAGTATGGTGTGCTCTATACTGGCTACGTTTGTGTCAATTTGACACAAGCTACAGTCACCAGAGAGGAAGGAGCCTCAGTTGAGGAAATGACTCCATGAGATCCAGCTGTAAGGCATTTCTTCTCAGCCAGTGATGAGTGTGTAGAAGGACCAGCTCTTTGTGGGTGGTGTCATCCTTGGGATGGTAGTCTTGGGTTCTGTTGAAAGCAGGCAGAGCAGGGGAGGTGCAGCAAGCCAGTATGTAGCACCCTTTTGTGGCCTCTGCATCAGCTCCTGCCTCCAGGTTCCAGCCCTGCTTGAGTTCCTGCTCTGACTTCCTCCAGTGATGAGCTCTGATTAGGAAGTATAAGCTGAATAAACCCTTTCCTCCTCCAATTTGCTTTTTAGTCCTGGTGTTTAATCGAAGCAATAGAAATGCTAAGACCTGATCTTTCATTTGAAAGCTAGCTAAGTCGTCTGTGAGGCATTTTTTTGGGACAAATCTCTGGAAGAACAAACATGTTTGCAGACTTATGATAATTTAGAGCATAAAACTGTGAGGAAGGTTTCCAATGGAGGCTGGCCTGTCCTCTCCAGTCCATTGTCTATGGCCATGCTAGTTTAGACCTCTAAATACTGATTTGTCGTATAAATAGTAGTCTGCTCCTAAATTCAACAGATGAATCTTCGGCATCAGTGTCATTTAGAGCAGAAATCCAGGCCTAGTCATTAGTATGAATAAATTTATTTAAAGGTTTTCAAGTAACTCTAAGATGCAGCTGGGCTGATTGGTGGTGCAGCCTGCTGGTGTAGGCTTATTTCGGTAATGAATCGAGTAGCAGATTTAGGTAAATGTGTATCGATTCACTGTGTGGCTTTATTTACCTGTGTCTGAATATTTCAATTTCTCTGTTTCAGTTGGTCTTTGGTATTCTTGGGTTCTATATATGGATATATTTAACTGCAGATCACTTTTAAACAATTTTATCTGTACTGAATACATGTAAACTTGTTTTATATCTGTTCTCCACAGACGGTAGTAACTGTTTAAATAGTGGTTATATTCATTTTTGTAAGTGATCTACAGAGGATCTGTGTGAACAGGATATGTGTGAGCTGTGTGTATACACTTGGTTGTTTGTAGGAGGGACTTGACTTCCTGCCGATTCTGTATCTAACAGAATCCTGGAACAATCACCCGCAGCTACTGAGGGACAGCTGGATACTGTTAAAGTATTAGTAGATTTAAAAATAACATGTCAAGACTTCTTAAGTGTGCTATCACTAAAAATCATCCTGGGCAAGTAGTAGTAGTGAAGGGTAATAGTTTGTTCAAGACTCTTCCAGAATATCTGTGTTTCTTTAAATGGCGGATGAATCTGTTTCTCACCACACACCTAGCACAGAAAGAGGCAGCATTTGTTCCCTGTGTATCAGTGACTTGCATTAGAGAAGGTGGGCTGCTTTGAGGCTTGTTGGGAGTGTGCCAGCCCTTTGTACTAGTGTTAGATTATTTGTGTTTTAGAAAGTTATAGGCAGTTTAACCCACTCCCTGGGAGTTACTTTTTATGAATTCATTCAGAGGTCAAAAAATAAGACTACTAAGCCCCGATGGTAAGAATCACAGCTGTTGTTAGATTGTGTAACCAACACTGCTCCAAGTGTAGATGCAAGAGTGATACAGGCTGACAGTTACAAAGTCACTGAGACCAGGAAGGATGGAATGCTGGTAGAGAACACAGTGGCAGCAGGAGGTGAAGCTCACTGCGGGACTCTGCTGGTGAGGCTGAAGGCGTGGTTCTGGGTAGCCTCTGAGTTCAGACTAGACGGCTGGGCGGGTCCCTTTCTCCGCAGGGCTCTTTTCTGATCTGGGGGAAACTCCTTGCTCTAAGGAGTGTCACATTGCCCTCAGGGGATTACAGCTGGGACCTTTCTTGATAAGACACCTGCTCAGCCAGCACTGGGGATTCCTGGAAACACCCACTCTATGCTAAGACTTTCAGCAAATCACTGTCAGTTGTACCTGAAGATTCCTCCACCCATAGGATAATTAGGTTACTGTGTTCTTCTTGTGATAGGACTGTGCCACTGCATGTAAATGAGGTGCTGAACCAGTACATGTAAATCAAGTATCCCTAGCACCTCTAGCCCCAGTGAATCAAGCTTCTTTCTCCCCCTTGAAAAAACCTCTTCCCTTGCCCAAGGTTTAGAAATCCCTGACTCACATGACATGAATGTGCCGAATGATACCGTCAGCTTTCCATCATGGCTGCCTGAGATTCGTCGTTTATTCTGGGGAAGAAAGGGCCCCCTTCCTTCTGGAAACTTGTTATTGAACTTCTGGGGCTTGGCAGCTGCCCAGGCCACCTGGAGCCTGCCCTCCCATGAGCTTGGTGTTGAACCCTGGGGAAGAACCCGCTGGACCTAGACCCACTGTTCTTTTGGGTCTTCAACTCACCGGATCAAACTTCTGTCTACTGGGCCTGAGCTTCACTAGACTGTGTTTTGGCTGCAGTCTGACCCAGTCATGGGCTTTCATCTGCATCTCTGCCGTTAACACAGCGGCTTAGCCAAAGGGCTATAACACTTCCATTTCATCTGATACTAACAACCACATTTAAAAGAACTAGCTGAAACACCCATTGCAAACTCATTTCCACCTTTCCTGGCGATACCCGGAGCCACAGGCCTCTAACGCACTGTAGCTGTTCCTGAGAGAAAGAGAACCTCTGATCTTGGGTCTGGAAGCCAACAGCCGAACTGCTGCCTGATAAAGAGCAACAACTGTTTTTCTAGTCTTAACTCAGTCTTGACCTCCCCCCTGTGGATATTACAAGCATGAAATGTAAAGCAAAGCCAGCAGCTTCAGAATGACTATATTAATTGCATAGAATTTCATTGAAACATAGACTTTGGGTGCGGGTGAGTGCTTGTTTGAATGGGTGCATTAGTCTAATTCCTGCTTTGTTTATTTAGTTCTTTACAATTTATTTAGTTCTTTACAATAAAGTGGTTTTCATTAAAAATGAAAAGAAATAGAAAACGTATAGGTATGCATAGTTTTGAATATTGTGAAGCATCAAGTTTTTCTTGAAATTGTTAAACTGGGGTAGAAAGGAAAAAGATAGCTCGTTAAGATCAAATATGACTTCTCTATGAAAGCGAAAGATCTTTGAGAGCTGTAAAATGTACTAAGTTAACATTATAGTTCACATTACTCTGATAATTCTGAACACGTTTTACTTAAAGCCAGTAAAGCAGGTAAGAGTCAAAATGAGGCCAAAAATCTAAACAAACTGAAAGTGCTTGATGAACACATCATTATGAACATGGCACCAATATCTGATTTCTTATATGGAATGTAAAATGTACTCAAAGAGCTACAAGCAGCTGTGTTTGCACTGCCCTAGGCAGAGGAGCCAGAAACCCCAAACTAGAGCCTGTCTGGGGTGTGTCAGGGGTGACGGGAGAGCCACAGCGCCATTCCAAATTCTTTAGGGCCTCCAACTTAGGCTAAATTGGAATTTGTGAAAGGATTTGAGGACCAGGCAAGAAGCAAGGTGGAGGGCTTCTTAATGATATTATTTTGTAATATTTAAGCATGAGGATTAAGAGAAAGAGGCATACAGGGAGTTGAGACACCCAGCGCATGGGGTGGGCTTTTCAAAGACCAGTCAAAGTTCACTGTCTTTTACAATAGTTATATGTAGGACTTTGCTTGAAAGAATGGCTTAAGAATCTAAGTGACTCCTTAGGTGTTTGTTGAGGGTACTTGACAGGACTAGGAAAGCAGTAGATCCTAGGGATACAACAGCTCTGTCTTCACTAGAAGCAACGGTCAGTAAGTGGTCTTGTTGAAATTTTCAAAGAACTGAGGTACGTTAAGTATGGGTCATTGTTATTTTAACGTTAAAATATCTCTATACAAAGGCCTGCAGCCTTCTAGGCAAATGTGAATTGTGCTAGAATTCTGGGGACTTAAGTGGCAAGAGGTTTGGACCAGATTAGGTGAGGCACTGCTTCCATTGTTCTCGTAATTCCCCATGTCCTTTTGTGCCTCAGATAGGACTAGGTAGGGTGATGTTAAATACAGCTGTATGACTAATGAGTGGGCAGCCAGCTGGCTTTGGAGCTGGTCGTAGAAATCCCCTCTTATTTGTTCTAAAGTCCCAGTGTGATGCACACTAGGGTAAATCAGGATTGAAAAACTTTCTCAGGTGCCAATAAGGGGATGGAGTCCATCTAGGCTGGCTGTTGACTAGGCCACCAGGGCCATTTTCAGCTAGACAGGAATTGAAGCCAGAGTTATGCTTTTTTCTCTTCAGAGAACGGGGCTTTGAAGTGCATATAAATATGCTGTGTATTAAACTTTTGCTGTCTGTGGAGAGCCACTGGGTGGAATGACAAGTTCTACCAATCTTGGTCAGGTCGTTAGGAATTCCCTAACATTCTGTTTAGAAATGAGCCTGGCTAGATCCATAGTTGTAGAAAGCTCAGGAAATACATTATCCGGAGAAAAGTGGCCTGCCAAGGCAAGAACTGAGAAGTGTTGGGTAGGTTCTTGCGCTCACAAGATTCTGCCTGTCAAATCTCTTGGTAGTGTTGGCAAGACCTATCATTTCAGGATTTGGCTAGCCGAAAACCAGCAGCTGCTAACTTACCAGAGGCAATGTTTTTTTTTTTTTTTTTTTTCCCAGAAATGGAAAACCTTGAATACTTTTTCTTCACCTTTGTCAGAATGTTGACATTCTGTATATTAGTTTTGACATTGTAATGGATCTTCCTGATTAAAAAACTCTGGTTTTGGAGTGAAGGTGAGTTGTGTGAAGAGACTTCTGAAAACACTACAGTCCTCTGATGCCTCTGGGCTAAGTGCTTGAGGCCCATGTTTGTGCTGCTGTTAAAAGCTCACCCTCTACTTCCCATGCTTTGCAGACTGTTACCTGGGCTTTGTGATTATTTTGTCCCTCAGTCATTACTTTGTGATCTTTGTTCTCTGCTCTGGATGAGAGAGGTACCAGCATCCTGAGATGTTGGTTATGCAGCTGGTACCCGGGGAGATACAGCTGGGTTACACTGAAGATAGTTGTTGGCCACAGTTAAGTCCATGCCAGTTTGCTTTGGAAGCCTTGCAGCAGTCTTTGGTGGGTAATGAATTGCAGGTCATTTCTGTTTTTCACTCTTCTGATGCAGACCTAACTGAACGCTGGATAGAGTGTGCTGTACCTGTGTGTTCATACGTGTGCAGATATGTGCACAGCTGAATGCTGACGACACGTCTTGAGCAAGTGTTTTACTGTAGGTGGGCGCTTCTGTTCTTGACAGACAAGAAGGGACAGATTGTTAAAGATGTGTTGTACTCTCCTACAGATTTGTTTCATCTGTGGGGTTGTTTGTTTGCTTGAGAAAGGGTTGTCTGTATAACTCAAGCTGTCCTGAACTCCTATCTGCCCCCTCATTAAAAATATTTTTATTAATTCTTTGAGAATTTCTTAAAAAGCATTTTGATCATATTCACTTCCTTCCATCTCCTTCTAGGTCCACTTTATCCATCTAACCTCATGTTCTCCTCCTGCCCCTCTTTCTCAACCCAGTTAGTCTAACTTGTGCAACCAAATATTCTTTGGCCTGCCAGGAGTTACACTCTTTTTTAAAATTTATTTTTTAATATTAATTACAGTTTATGCACTTTGTATCCCAGCTGTAGACCCCTTCCTCATCTCCTCCTATGCCCCCCTCCCTCCCTCATCTCCTCCTATGCCCCCCTCCCTCCCTCATCTCCTCCTATGCCCCTCTCCAACTCCACTGATAGGGGTGGTCCTCCTCCCCTTCCACCTGACCCTAGTTTATCAGGTCTCATCAGCACTGGCTCCATTGTTTTCCTCTGTGGCCTGGCAAGGCTGCTCCCCTTCAGGGGAAGGTGATCAAAGAGCCAGCCGCTGAGCATGTCAGAGATAGTCCTTGTTCCCCTTAGTAGGGAACGTACTTGGATACTGAGCTGCCATGGGCTACATCTGAGCAGAGGTTCTAGATTATATCCATGAATGGTCCTTGGTTGGAGTATCAGTCTAAGAAAATACCCCCTGTGCCCAGATTTTTTGGTTCTGTTGGCTCTCCTTGTGGAGCTTCTGTTCCCTCCAGATCTATCTATCTTTCTTCTTTCATGGGATTCTCTGCACTCTGCCCAAAGCTTGGTTATGAGTCTCAGCATCTGCTTTTATATACTGTTGAGTAGACTCTTTCAGAGGCCCTCTGTAGTAGGCTCCTGTCCTGTTTCCTGTTTTCTCCCTCTTCCAATGTCCGTCCCATTTATTTTTCTGAGTGAGGAGTGACATCTTGCCCAGGGTCCTCCTTTTTGCTTAGCTTCTTTAGGTGTGCAGATTTTAGTGTGTTTACCCTACATGTCTGACGTGGAGTTACACCCTTAAGACAGACTCTCCTCCCAGCAGCTTCAAACGCTAATAGCTTCTTGGCTGTGATGGACAGTCATGCCTACCTGCCACTTCCATGCTGGAATTTTGCCTGACATGGGCTTGAACATGTCTTATGCTGCAAGCTAAGGAGGTGTAACACTATTTCCATTTAGCGAATAATAGAAGAGTCTTCCTCAGTGTCTGTGATCTCTCTCTAGCCACAGGTTAATTGGCTCTGAAAATGATGCCAGGTCTGGGTTTCATCTTGCAGGGCGAGCCTTAAATCCAACCAGAAACTCCTGTAACATTTGTACTACTGCTGTGCCAGTAGATGTATTTTACCAGGCCAGTTATTGTAGCTCAGAGAGTTGACAGATAGGGAGTATCGTTGATTACTTTTTCTCCAGGAGTGTGCTTGCCACTTGGCAGTATATAAAAGCTAGCCAGTTGGGATGAAGCTGCAGCGTCAGTACCGGCTTGCTTTCTCCGTGTTCTATATTAAAGGGTCTCACAGTCAAGTTTTGTAGGATAACTAAGAGCAGTGACAAACCCTGTAATGCTTGAGAGTCTCTGGGATCCCATTCCTGGTACTTGGCGCTATTTGCTAATGTGAGGTGTTGCTGCCTCTGTTATCGGGTAGTTCCATTCAAATTCTAGATATGTATATATTTTAGGACACTTTCCGACTAGCAGGTTTCCATATTGCTTTTTCAAAAGGCCTTTCACGTTATCCCTCCTTTACTGCCATTTTATCCCTGCACTGTTGAAGCCTGTTCCATTGTTTCCCGTTCCCTTGCTATCATTACATTCTATATTCCTTCCTTTGAAAGAGTTTCACATTCCACATTGCCTCTTACTAGTTTCCTAAATGTATTTCAAATGAAACATACATATTTAAGATTCAAAGCTAGCATCCATGTAAGAGAAAACATTCAATGATTGTCTTTATGGATCTGGGTTACTTCTACTAAGGATGTTGATTGTTTCTAGTTCCATCTATTTACCTGCAGATTTCATAATTTAATTTTCTTAACAGCTAAATAATATCCCATTGCTTACATATACTACATTTTTATTACCCATCAGTAAATGGATACCCAGGCTGTTTGTGCCTCTTGGCTACCATGAATTGAGTAATGAACATAGATGAGCAGGTAGCTCTATAGTAGGATATAGCATGGTTTGGGTATATGCCAATGGAAGCTATAGCTGATCTATGTGGTATGTGTATTTCTGGCTTTTTGAGGACCCGGCATACCAGTCTCCATAGTGGCCACACCAGTTTTTATCCTCACTAGCGCTAAGTAACTGTTCCTCTCTTCCTGTATCCTCACCAGTGTCTGCTGCCAATTGTTATTTTGACTGTGGCCATTCTGAGGACAGTAAGAACAACTCTCAGTGTAGTCTTAGTTTGCATTTTTCTAGTGGTTAAGGGTATGGACATTAAAAATACATCTGTTTCTCAGTTATTTGTATTTCTTCTTTTGTTCACTCCCAGTTTGATTCTTGGGGCTCATGTATCTCTGGATGGCTTGGAAAGCACTAGACTTCTACCCCCAAAATGGTGGCACTCAAGGCTTGTGCCACCATGCCCTGACTGTGTCCAAGTTTTAAATGGGGTTGTTTAGTTTTTGTGTATTTTAGATCCTAACTCTGTCAGAGGAGTAGCCAGGAAAAATTTCCCACTCCTGGCAGGGTTTCCGAGTGACTGGTTACATAGCTGCTGTAAGATACTTTCTATTTTCTTATGGTCTTATTTGTTAATTACTGATCCTAACGCCTGTGCTACCAGGGTCCCATTTAGAAAGTCCTTTCCTGTGTCGATAACTGAAGTGTATTGGATTTAGAGAATCAGCTCTTCTGTTGAGGCTCTTGATTCATTTACAGTTGACTTTTGGCTGTGGAAAGATAAGGATCTAGCTGCACTTTTCTCCAGCAGCCATCCGGTGTGGCCAGTGCCGTTGCTTGAAGATGCAGTATTTTCTCTTATGTGTTTTGGCCCTTTTTTCAAAAAACCAGGTTACCGTAAGTGTGTGCAGGTCACCATAACTAAACTTAAATTTGGGTCCTCAGCTCCATTTCGTTGATCACTGTGTCTCTGTTTTTGTTACTGTAGCCCTGAAAAGGATGAATTTTGATAGTTTGTTCGGGATTATTTTGGCTATCCTGTTTTTTTTATATTTCTATATAAAATTAAGATTGTTTTTTCATTTTCTGTGAAGAATTGCATTGGAATTTTGATGGGAAGTGCATTGAGTGTAAATTGCTTTGATAGGATGGCCATTTTCATGGTATTTTGAGTCTTAATTATAGATTTCAAGATTTTAAAGGCTGTAAGATTTTAATTCATTGCTGTTATTTTAGTCAGCATTATCTCTGATTCTCGGTTTTAATCTGTTTTTGAGGCAGGTGCTTTGCTCTTTAGGCTAGACTGGAGCTCACTGTCCTGGGCTCAGAACTCCGAGTCCTCTGAGTCCTCCACCGGCAGCCCAGGCATTGAGGTCACAGGATGAGCTGCTGCTGCCTCAGAGGTGAGGGCTGAGGAGGAGGCCCCAGCTGCTGTGTTTCATCTCTTCCATTCGCCTGATTCCTTGTTGCTATGGTGATATTATTTACAGCCTTTATTTGTTCATGGGTGTGTGCTGACTTTTTCAATATGTGGAACTTGAAAACCATTGGTAAAATTTTTGTTATTTTATAGTATTCTGAAGCCTTCTGCTGTGATTCATGTTTGGGGCTGCCAAGACTTCAGACAAGCTCTTTATCTGTTTCTGACACCTCATGTACTATTATGTGTGCTGAATCATGTTGTCCAAATGGTAGAGAGCCTGAACCTCTAGAAGAGCCTTCTGCAATTCTGTACCCCTCAAAAACGATCAGGTTTTTGAGCCACTCAGTAGAGTAACACTCCAAGTGAGGAGTGTGCCACTGAGTACTGCCCACTGAATACCCCCTTGCTTTCTTGGTGGTCGGAGAAGCTGCCTGTAACACTAGGAAGAAGGTCTTCGCACATAATCCTCCAGTGCCGTTGGGGCTCCACTAGCCTCCTAGAAATTTCAGTGAGGTGGAAGACTCCACTTCGGTTGGCTTTGTTTTTCATTATATGATATGCATATGCTCTAGCAGTAAGTCTAGAGTGGTTGCTGCTCTACTTGGTCCAGTCACATAACGTCAGTGTAAGGACCAGTATGGTACCTTGGGAAAGACAGGCTGTCTAGAGCCCTGTGGCCCAGGGCTGGGGAACTAACCCACTTGAGGAGAATGATGGTGATAGATTGCTGGCATTGCAGATGAAATCAGCTTCTGGTGGTCCTTCTGAACAGGGTTAGAGAAAAAAAACATTTGTTATATCAGTGGCTTCGGTTAGAGTCAATACTTGATTAAGTTTGTGGTAGTTCCTGTCATTTTCGAGGATCAGTGTCTCTTCTCTATGGGCCAAATAAGTCATGGTGACATTACCTGCTTTACTACCTCCAGGAACAAA
This sequence comes from Pachyuromys duprasi, assembly GCA_028658305.1. Lineage (NCBI taxonomy): Eukaryota > Metazoa > Chordata > Mammalia > Rodentia > Muridae > Pachyuromys > Pachyuromys duprasi. The sequence continues at coordinate 73,799,165 of CM053760.1, forward strand.
ATGTTTTGGGTTTACTGTTTTCTCTGATAGTTCCATTGGGCCTTTCTAAGAAACTGTAAAGCCCTCACTCCACAGGCCAGGGAACCAGTGTGGAGATTCTGGCAACCTCAAAGTAAATTAATCTACATTCTGCATTCTGCAACGGGGGAATTAACCACACCACGAATCTTTTAATATAATAAAACACTTTTCAATGCCATATTCTGTAGGTCTCTGAGGTTTTTGACGACCTCTATATATTTATCTTTATATCTATCTATAGAATCATATCTGTTTGTTAAACTTTGGATGTATATTCCTATGATAAATTAGACTAGTGTTTGACATGACCATAAGTTGATTAACTTACAATTAACTTGCATTACAATTAACTTGCCTTACTTTGGAAAGAAACCTTAAACTTGTATCAGTATATCGAAATTTATACCAGTGTATCAAGAATACTTATTTTACATCAGTATATAAAATCTTATACCAATGAGTTAAAAATAACCTTATTTGAGAATAACAAAGCCTTAAGTTGAGTAGATTCAGTAATCTACCTTTTGTCTTATTATTCCTAGAAAATATCCCTGTACTCCCTTTTCTTTCTTTTCAACCACTTTTCTCCTTATCTGAGAAAGAAAAAGAAAAGAAGAAAGAAAAGAGAGAAATCCCGAAGTCGTAACCTCGTTTTTCTCTAAATAAGACCATTAATAAATTATAACCATTTCCCAATGGCAATAAACATTCACAGCCCAAGAAAATAACCAAAAACTTACCCATCTCCCCCCACCCCCAAGGGAAATGTTGATATGGATTTCTTCTAGTTGATTTTTGGGACAAAGCAATCTTACTTAGCCCAGAGGAAATTGGGAAAAATGGTTAAGCAAGCCAGCAGTAACATTTGTGGTTCAGTCTCTAAATGCTGAGAAATTCC
>CM053760.1:73800183-73821392 GCA_028658305.1 Pachyuromys duprasi
AAGTTCTGCAAACAAGCATTACACTGTTGTAAAATTTTAAATGTGTGAGATGTGCAGGGTGCACAGATCAGTTACGAAGGGCTCTGTGCTTGTTGTATGAGCAGAAGAAAGACATCTGTGAATCTTTTTTCATGCCGTATGAAAGGATGGCCTGTTCATGTCATGGTGATTCTGTAGCCAACAAGAATTATTGGCCATGTTTCAGGCAGTTCAGAGCTGTTCCCATGTTGCGGGATCAGCAGTATACATTACCTGTTTGTTTTATTTGGACTTCCCTCAAAGAGAATGTGTTATTGTTGTTGTTATTATTGGACACATAATTATGATCATGTGGAAATTAAAACAAGTTTATATAGATGTAAATATTCTCCTCTGGGCTCCTAGCCATTCCAAGCTGCTTCCTGTCTCCCGCAAGAAGGCTTCACATTAAAGAGACAAGCCAGTTGCCCTCTGCAACAGAAAAGGCATTATCTTTTAAAATCAACATTATCCTTTAATGTTTAGGCATACCCTAGGTATTTTGTACCTGTTTAGAGGTCTAGGCCACGATATGCCTATATATGTTTATATATGTTGCAGCTGTTTTTGTCTTATTCCCTTTTCTGTATGGAATGGGCAGTTATGCCGTTAGAGCCAAACTTTACATAGACTCCTTTTACCTTTAGAGTTAAGCACATCTTAGGCCTTTTGTAGCTGTCCTCTGCTCTGCATGGTGATAGGGCTGTGCTTTTCTGGGGCGGTCCCTGTTGAAAGAGAAGTCTGCTTAGTGGGGGTGAGGACTATGAGAACAGATACTTAGAAATGGTTAGGGGTTATGCTGGGTTAGTAAAGTGGCTGTAGGTCCTTCTGAGGTCCTTGAGTTTACTAGCTCTGGTAGCTGACCAGGTTTCCAGGACTAGGCATGCTCTCCAACTCCTGTTGATTGGATCTCAAATCTAGTTAGAGAACTGTTGGTCTGGGTGCCACTTTTGGCCTTTAAAATTATCATGCCAGATTACATTTAAGAATATATATGTTTATAATATACATATATGCAAATAAGGACAGTTAATGAAAAGGGGGTTATGAGTTTGAAAGAGAGCAAGGAGGGTTATATGGAAGGGTGTGGAGGGGAAGAGACGATATAAATGATATAATTATATTATAATCTCAAAAATTAAAGAAACTGTTTTTAAGAAAGCAAGTATGTTTACCTTGACTTTGGTGCATCCTAGGCTGACTTCAGATTTAGTCCTTCTTCAGCCTCTAAAGAGCAAGGACTATAGTTGTGTATCACCAGGTCTAACTTGGAAAGGTTTTGGAGATTGAATTTTTTCAAATAGGCAAGAATATAAATAACACTGCTTGGGATGTTGACATAATCCCGGCACATGGGAAGTTGAGATTGCACCCTGAGTTCAAGGATAGGTTGCATTGTATGTCTCAAATTTAAAAAATTGAACTCTGGCATGGCGTTTTACATGGGCTTATGTCTTTAGTCCCAGCACTGTTTATTCTGAGATAGGAGGATTGCCTGGAGTCTGAGGTTAGCTTGGGGTACTGAATGTTACTTTTCAGGTATCTAGTGTTTGAGAATTGTCATTGCATTCCATAGTCTCCCTTTATTCTCTAAAGCATGTATTGAGCAGCTGTAAGGACCATGATATATGTTAAGTATATCAGTATTAACTGCTGCCAATTACTGAAACCAGACTGTTTTGTTATTACCTGTTAAAATTGTGCAACCAATGACAAGACCAAGTGCCCCTGGGCAGGAAGGGTGGCTTTTCTTCCTAAGAATAGACTTGGGAGATAAGACACAAAATCAGTTCTCAACTCCTAGGGCCTTGGGAGGGAGTAGTTACAGGGTCAAAGAGCTGTGTGTGTGGGGGTCACTCCTATAACTTTTGAAATGCTTAGAGACTTTTTGGAATTGGGAGATACCTTTTTTATTCCTTTTATAATTCTTTCATACTGTCACGGCAGTTGCCAACTGCCCTGTTGCTGGAATGTGTTATTTAGTGTGCTGTTGGAGTTATGAAGTTAGTCTTCTGGCTGGCACTGTGGCAGCTCTCTTGGCTCCAGCCCGTTTTCTCCAGTCTACCTACAGAGCAACTTGTAGCCTTTAATCCTGTCTTAAGATAAACAGGAATGGGATGGGGTAGATGGACATTGCTAAAAAAATGTAAGACCTGACCTGTTTCTAGTCTCTACAGTTAGGGCTTCATGTGCTGCATACATACTTAGTTGACATCAACCTCAAAAGAAGAGTGGGTGGTAAAGTACCAAAGGCACAAAGCTGAAACTTACAGCCCACGTGATCTGGGGATGACTTTATGGGAAAGACAGAACACAGAGGACAGTTCTGCTGAGGGATGGAGATGCCGGGAGTGATCTAGATGTGGAAAGATACAAGGTTTGTGCAGGTCTTGGTTAGAAGGCCAGGTTATTAGAAGACTGGGAAACTAGTAATTTTTCAGCTTCTTTCAGGTAGTGAGTGTGTGGTACAGAGTCCTGACAGGCAGATGCTGTCAACGTGGAGAGAGGTTTCTCTGATCAAAGGAAGATTATTACATTAGAGTATTGTGTTATATCCCAGGAAGATTATTGTATTAGAGAGAAGGGAACTGGTTGGGGATGGGAAAGGGCAAGAGCCAATGAGGCCAGTTTCATTGGCTCCGTGTGGCAGGTAGAAGAAATGACAAGAAGCAACTTTGCTGTTGTCCATGTACACAGATGGTGCCAAAGCTGTCAGTAAAGCCAGGCTTTACCTGGCTGGTACGGATTAGGTGGGAAGTCTCCATTGAGACCGAGTGGACAGCATTGTCAGTTTGTGCTTGAGGCCATTAGAAAGGGGAGGCAGATTTAGGAAGCCTGGTGACTGTTCACAAGAAAGCTTCCCCCTCTCCCCAGTGGAGTGAAGCAGGAGTAGGCCTTGAGGAGGGACAGAAGGTAGAAATTGAGTTTGTGCAATTCACATAATTGTTCTCAAGGAATACTGTTTCCAAATTTGATTCTAGTACATTTTGTTCTGAAGGTAATTTTCTCATTAGATTCTGTATCTTCTGATTGAACCTCCCAAATTGGTGTCAAAGTGATGGTAGAATTTATGCCATATATACTCGAGAGCGTGTGTTGACAGGAGGTTGAACTACTGTAGGATCCTTTGATTCTGGTATGATTCATAATTCACCATCCACATGAACAGAAGAGGCAAGCAGGGGGAAACCCAGGTGTTCTGATTATCTGAAAACAATTTCTTGTTTTCATATTTTCAAATGAACTGAGTGGTCATATAGTGTGTCACACAGGTCATTACATATACCAGTTGGCTGTTTTCTGACCTTAAGCCATGATTGAAGTACTTAAAAATAACATTATGACCAGATACCCTTAGCACAGACACTCTGGAAACAGAAGCAGGTGAGCGTGATGCCAACCACATTTATACTGTGAGCTCCAGGGTTGCCAGGGATGCACAGAGAGGACACATCTCAGAAACAAACGAACAAACAAATAATAGTGTGTTTAATTTAAAGCTACTGTCATGTAGAGTATGGGTATACCTTTAGGATACTCAGAGTTCAGGCGACACATTTATAAAGTGTTTTGAGTCCTTAGGTCAAAGCATATCCCCACATCCCCACCCCTTTGGGACAAGGTTGGGGCCTCAAAATTGTAGTCTTTCTGTTTGTAGCTTGCAAATGCTGGAATCACATGTGTGTGCCCTCAGCCATAGTGCCAGACTGGGAAGTTAGCCTTAGTCACATATGCATATTGTTATTGTTTGTCGTGCATTTCACTCCTGTGAAGTGTGTTCTGTGGGATTTTTTCATTGTTTTGTGAGGGGGGGGGGAACATACATGTAAATGTATTTTGTACTTCAAATGCTGCTTCTGAAATGTGATTTAGTATTTTGCTTTTTCCAGGTAGTGTTTAAGTGTTTTCTTAAAAGTTTCAATTTCTTACTAAGTTATCCTTGTAACTCCTATAATTATTGGAATTTAAAGAAACCATCCTCTTTAAAGACTGAGGTTTGAGGCTGGAGAGATAGCTAGCCCAGTGGCTAGGAGTACTTGTTTGCTCATGCAGAGGACAGATCAGTTCCCAGCGTCTACACCATGTGGTGCCTCACAGCTATCCATAACTCCAGTTTCAGGGGGTCCAGTGCCTTCTTCTGACCTCTTTGGGGCTAGTGAGAAATTGGAGACCCAGATAGTGGAAGGAAATAACCAGTTCACACAAACTCACAGCCGAGGTTTTTGTCACAGTAAAGGTGCTGTAAATCCACTCTGGGAATGTTCCCGGATGAGAACTTGAAATATGACCTGGATTCAGTGCTTGTTAAATCTAAGAGCTCCTTGTGGGTGCTTTTTAGGCTGCTCAGTTAGGGGGTGTCCAATCATCAGCTTAAGCAGATGCATTTGCATCTTGTTGAACTTGGACATTAGGTCCTTGGAAGGTGGGAAATCCCAGCTGCAAGTGAGAGATCGCTGTCTGCACTTTCTTCCTGCCAGTCAGCACTGTGTCAAGTGTGCCGGGAAATGCTGCTGAGCAGGTGACAGTTATGAAGCACTACAGTTGGGCAGTTATCTCTGAGGTCATTTGAGTGCCGAGGAGGGTAGTGACTTCACTGTCAGCTTGGGTTAAAGTGTCCACTACAGGAAGACTTTCTTTTTCTTCTCTCTTGTCCCTTTCCTTATTTTGAAAGAGTTTGACTGTCGTCCAGGATGAAATTGCTATGTATTTAAAGCTTATGTCAGTCTTCTGGCTACTGGGATTCTAGGTGGTGAGCTATCATGTCTGGACTTTACCTTTCATATTTAAAAAGGCACTTGCCTTATTTTACTTTTTTTTTTTTTCTCTCCCAGAGCTGAGGACCGAACCCAGGGCCTTGCGCTTGCTAGGCAAGCGCTCAACCACTGAGCTAAATCCCCAGCCCCACCTTATTTTATATGAAGCCTTAACATCTTGTAGTCAAACAAAGCTTGGGGTCATAGAGTCTGTGTTTTTGTCAAATCCAAAAAGATATTTTGTGTTTTTGCTCCCAAATGAAAGCAGTGCTGATCATTAAAAACTACAGAGCTAAAGAGACTTTTCCTCAGTGTGCCCCTGCAGGACTTCTGCTCTGTGGTCACTTGCTGCTACCCCACAGTCACTGTGTGTGGTTTTGGCTAATTTCCTGGGTTATAAGGTGGTGGCTTTTGTTTTCCTATTGTCTTGGTATGCTTTAAAGCTGTCATTTGAAATAAACTATTAGGTTGGTAGGAAGTGATTTGAAGGCAAAATTGATTATGCACATATATTTGAGTGCTACATCTTTGTTGTCTAGGAAAATACTTTAGATTAGAACTGCCAAGTTAGAGGTGAGTGTGTATTTCGATATAGGATTTTGTTATTTGTTAACACACTCTATGAAGGAGGCCCCTCAGCCTGGCCTGGAACCTGCTCATCATCCTCCTAGCTTGGCATCTGGAGTAGCTGGTATTACACGTGTGGTCCACCACCATGCTGGGCTTGACAGATCTGAGAAGGTCTCAGCACCCTTCCTGTTTGTCCTTGCCATGTTGTTGAGTCAGGGAGGTTTTGCTGTAGCCTAGCGGTATAATAGACAGCTGGGTTGATTTTACATTGTGGCTGTTGTGAGTAGTGCTGCAGTGAACATGGAAGTGCAGACTTGCTTCCGACATACCAAACCCTCACATGAAGGCATTAGTGGGATGGATGGTGTGGACAGGGACTAGGAATGCACAGGAGGCCTCTGTTCCCAGTACTGTTTGGTACAGGTGTGATTGGGACAAAATGACAACAGTGATAATTGTTATAATTTCAAGTTGGAGTGAATCCAGAATGAAATCAAGCACTGTCTGTGTCTAGGAGCTGGTAAATGTTCACATGTTCCTAAAAATAGTACTGTACATACGTTTATCCATTGCTTAAAACTTACTGTGGTTAAAAGTAAAATCGAGCTGCATTCTGTATTCTGAGTGTGCTGGCTTCTAGGGTGCCCAAGGTAGTAATAAAGCTGTGGATGAATGATAGCATTTGATGCAGCCGTGGAGGTGTGGGAGGTCCCTGCGGGGATAATGGAAGGGAGTGGGCAAGGGTTAGCTACAACAGGCTAGACAGACCACTGCAGAACTGAACTGGAGGTCTTGAGCCAGGTGGGTTCACCGGGCTTCTTAACTGCAAGTACAGGGCTGTTAAAGGTGGAAGAAGTTTTTCTCTTTGGAGGTCAGAGATGATAAGTGTCAGTCCCCGAGGCTTGGGAGAGAGAGGAGGGATGGTACTAACCTTGGATGATATACCAGATAGGGTTCTGTAACTGGGGCAGCAGGGGAGCGGTGTTGTGTGGAGCCCCGGGCAGTCGGTTAGCTGGAAAGTGAGCCTGTTGCAGGCGGACTGGAAGCAGGGTCCTGGCATGCAGCTCTGACCCAGGGAGGGAGGACGAGCAGCAGGAGAGCTGCTCAGATGACGGCACCAAGTGTCATGAGCTGCACGAAGGGTGCAGCAGAGCTCATGAGGGAGGCTTATTGGATATGCAGAGGGCTGCACAGAGGCTCCTCAGGTGAGGCTGGAAGGAAGAAGATGGAAGGAGGAGGGACTGGCCTTTTACAAGGGGATGCAGTGCACATGCAGGTGAGGGTATGTACTGACATCTTTGCAGCTATTGAGGACCTTCCCTGCTGTCACCGGGGCCCTGGGGCAGGTGGTAGAGATGCCTAATGCTACCAGGAACAGGTAGGTAGGATCAGGTACAGTCTGGCCATGTTGTAGCCTCAGGTGTTGCTTAGCCTCATTCTTAGACTTTTGACTGGTAAAGGTAAGGGGCTGTGAAGTGAGTACATTTGTTTTTGACAGAGATGATGTGGGTTAGACCCAGAAGAGAGTGTTCCAGGAATGGCTGTTTGCAGACTGAACATAGCCCTAGTAAATGGTAACTAGGTCCCTGAACCATTGTAATGGCACACAGCCATTGAAGTGCTACTAAGCAAATCAGCACTCTGGATGTTTCACTGCACTGTAAACTGACTTCTACCCCTGGGAATTTTTCAGTCTCAGCATTTGGGAGTCTCAGGTAAGAGGGTGGCCATGAATTTGAGGCCAGTCTGAGCTACGTGTGAGTGGCTCACATAGCTCATGCATTTGAATGCTTGGTCCCTAGTTGGTGAAACTGTTTGGGAAGGATTGGGAGGTTGGAGGGGGTGTGCCACTGGTGTTGGGCTTTGAAGTTTCAAAAGTTCATGCCAGGCTGTCCTCCTGAGACACACACACACCCTTTGTAGTTCATGTGTAAACTGTCAGCCACTGCCTTTGTGCCATGCCTGCCTGCTGCCATTTTTCCCTCCATGATGGGCATGGACTCACCCTTTGAAACTGTAAAGCAAGCCCCCAATTAAATGCTTTGTTTCATAAGGTGCTTTGGTTATGATGTTGGCAAAAGAAAAGTGACTAAGACAGAAGTTGGTACCAGGACTGGATTATTGCTGAGACAGGCCTGGCCATTCTTTTCTTTGGGGAAATTACGAAAGATGCTGGGATTTTGGATTGGGAAAGTGGTTGAATAATGCTGTAAGCAAGGCTTAATGGGCCATCCTAGTAGGAGCTTGGAAGTGTGGTTGAAAACGTTGTGGACTTTGCAGGACCTACTCAAGAGGTTTCAGAGGGGAGCAATGTTAGTAACTTGGCCAAAGACCATTTTTGTGATATTTTAGCAAAGAATATGGCTGCTTTTTGTCCTTTTTGCCTGAGGTTAAATTGAAGCATTTTGGACAAGTTAGCCGAAGAGTTTTCAAGACATTATTTTGTTTCGTTGTTATTGATGATCACTCTTATGCACATCTGTGATGAAAAATAGCAAGCAGGGCAAAGCCAAAAACAAAATGAAGATTTTGAGAAGAAAAAGAGCACTAGGAAATTTAATATTGGGGCAGTTCTTGTGCACAGAGTTGTGAAATTTAAAGAAAAACCAGATTGGAAGTGGAATAAAGGGAGTGGTATTCCCAAGGAAAGACCCCATTTAGCTAAGCTTCCAACTTGTGAAAAGGAAATGCCCAAGAAATCTTCTGAAGTAAAGGAAAACTTACTTAGCAAAGGAGAAAGTCCATGGGGGCGGGGAGGTTGCAAGCTTTAGCCCAAGCAAGCAGAAGTTGGCAGGATCTGCCACATGGTTCTGTATTTAAAGTCAAGAAGGGTACAGGAATAAAGGAGTCCCGGAATCTTCTACTCTGGTTAAGGCAGGCCACCAAGGTTCGGTGTGTGCCAAAGGAGGCCCAGAGAGGCTTTTGTATGAAGATGTGAAAGTAAAGCCTCTGATGTGTTGGGGGCTCCAGGATGTTGGAGATGTAGAGTTGAAGAGCCCTGCAAACAAGGGGTGAACAGCCCAAGAGAGAGAACTGTTAGTCAACACATGTCGGAAGGACCCTGATGTGTGAGGTTGCAGCCCTCCCAGTCTGGTTAGCCATTCTGAGTTTGGCCTTAAGGCGCAGGACTCTCTCTCCCTAGCAGGGCCTCCTGCTTTCTGCCTGACTTCATCTGGAGAGTGTCTTTAAATTTCCCTAGCCACACTTGATCTCTGGCCTCTGACACAGCTCCCTGCTGGCTCTCCTCTCCCTGCGCCTATGTGATAATTAGGTACTGTGCTCCCGTTCATAGGAGCATGCTGTTTAATCCAAATCAAGCATCCTTGAAGTGCCTAATTTTAACCAGTTATGTACACCTATCCTTAGAGTTCCTCCCTTCCCAAGGGTTATATGGCCGCTGTTCTCTGGAATTAAAGTTGAACTAGCTCCCTGAAGTGGTTCTGGGAATATCTCAACTCTATCATGCTTGTTGGCCTACCAGGCTCTGTGCCTTGTCTCCTGCCATTGTGGGCTGATGGGAAACAGCCCCCAGGAAGGAAGAGAACCACAAACAAAGCTGGAAGGAGTGTGAGAGCCAAAGGGCCATCCATCTAAGTAAGCCTTTTGACCTTAGACATAGAGTTAACAGGATTTGGAGTTTGCCTGCTGAGTTTTGATCCTTTCTTTGGTTTGGTATTTTCACACTATGCCCTGCTTCCTCAGAATAGTAATGGTAATGTGTATTTTGTGCCATTGTATGTAATTTACTTTTTGATTTCCCTGGGGAATACAGGTAAGAGCTTGCCTTCACTCTCAGAAGAGACTCTGGACTTTTAAACAGTGTTGAGCCTGAAGGACTATGGGGGACTTTTGAAGTTGGGCTGAACGCATCTTGTGTAGTGTTAGCTACATGCCTGTGGGGAATGATGGTAGTGTAAATGTGAACGGCCTGTGCAGCTCATCTATTTAAGTGCTTGGTCCCTAGTTGGTGAAACTGTTTTGGGAAGGACTAGGAGGAGGGCCTCGTGGGGGGAGTGTTTCACTGGGAGGGCTTTGCAATTTCAGAGTGCCATCCCCAGTCCCTCCCCATTTACGGTTTGTGGATCAGAGGGAAGCTCTTGGCTACTGCCACAGTACCACGCCTGTATGCCTGCTGCTGCGATGGTCATGGGCTCACCTGTGACACTGTGTGCAGGACTCCGATTAAATGCTTTCTTTTATAAGTTGCCTTGATCATGATGTCTCTTCACTTCAACAGAAAAGTAATAAGGCAAAGTTGAGGGAGATTGGCTTTCTTGAATATAGAGTTAAAACCTTTATAGCACCATTGAAGAACACACATGATGGAACAAGCAGATGCTTAATTCTAGTCCCATCTCTCTCTGTGTTTTGAACAAGGCCTCACAGTGTAGCCCTTACACTGCTGCAGGTCACTGTAGAGAGCGTGATGGCTTCTGCCTCTGCCTGTGTCTGCTTCCCAGGTGCTAGGAGTAAAGGCATACAACCTCACCAGCCTCTTGTTTCTTCCTTTTGAAGTAAAACAAAAACAAGTAGTCTTTTGCCTTGACTACGAGGTGAGTACACAAGTCAGATTTGCTGAGTGTAAAGCTTCTTATTAGATAAAAGAGCACACTTCTTGAAGAAGGCAATTGTCATACTTTCCCGGTGGCAACACTCATTGAGCAGTGGCTGGCAGCTTGACAGGCCTGGTCAGTGTCTGCTGGGGCTCCCATTTGAATTCTGGAACACATTACTTTTTGCCAGCCTTGAATCTGGTCCCTGATCTGAAGCTTGTAGCCCCAGGTCACTAGAGGTAGGTGTGAAGGCATTCACTGTGTTTTCTAACTCCTTTGCTGGATTTGGGGGTGCAGGCACCAGCCATTGTTGCTGACCTCCTGACATCACAGTTTTTGTCAGCTTGTATGAGGAAGCAGCCACATACGGGTGCCAGGCCACAAGACAGGGAGTCTGAGACGGTGAAAAGGGACTGCAGGAAGCTGGAAAACAGCTGTAAACAGAGGCGAGGCTTCAGCGGAATAACACGAGGTTGAGGAACAGAAAAATGTAATTCTATTTTTTTAAAATGAAATTTCATATGATTCTTAAGTTAAAAAAAAAGGCAGTATAGGAAAAGGGTTGAAGAGATCACATTAAAATAGAAGTTAAAAGAATGTAATTGTACTTTTTTTTTTTTTTCCGGATGTGTAAGCGCATCTGTGACTTCTAAGCATTGCAAACAGTGCAGAACAGCAAAGGAAGGAATCTGCTCCCTCACCTGTCCTTTGGGAGTAGAGAGCTGGGCAGGCACCTGAGAACCACCGGCTGGAGAACAGGCTCACGGAAAAGTGCACACAGGTGGCCAGCCGCTCAGCCACCCCATAGGCACCTCTGCACCTTCTTCCGTTTGCATGTCGGCTGGAACCCAGGTAGGGAAAAGCTGATCTTAAAATTCCTTCTGTCCCAGATGCTCAGAGAAGGACAACATGTGATCACAGCAACACAGCAGACAAACCGGGAGGTTGTCAGTGGTGCTCAGTGGCGGTGTATTTGTCACTGGGGAGTGACTTACTGTGGCTGAGTTTGACAGGATACAGACCAGTAAGGTGGGAAAGATGTGGCTGTCAGAGAAGCCTGGTATCAGGAGCCGCTTGCAGCTATGGTAGCAAGAACTTGGGGTGGCTAGTTCCTTCAGTTTGGCAAACAGGACTCAGAGAGCCCAGTCCACAACCACATGCTAGTGACTTCCGCCTCATTTCTCTGCGGCCCAGTGTCAGCCAGCTAGGCTTCTTGTCTAAATAGTTCTGAAAACGGTGCTACCAGCAGGAGACAGTCTTCAAATGCACCAGCCTGTGAGGACCGGGTTATATTCAAACCGTCACACACGGGGAAGAAATACCACAGGGCGGGAAAGGACAGACACCTGGAAGCCTTGTAGACTGCCTCTGTGTAAGCAGTCAGCTCAGCTCATGGGGGTTCAACAAACTTGGGCTTCCTGAAAGCTAGGTCATTTCTGTGGAAGAAATTGTGAAGGGCACGTATACTCAGTTTTGAGAGGATTGCCAGAAAGGAAAGCTGCAAAATGCTCTGGAGATCTGCCTCTCCACCAGGCTCTGTAAGATTCAGTGGATTCTGTTTCTGAGGCTCAAGTTTACTACATTCCTCTGAAGTCCAGGTGACAGTAGCCTTTCTGATCTGAAGGGTCTGCTGGTATCCAGCAGTATTGGACTTGGGGATGATAGAGCTTAGAGAAAATTAGGAAATTGGTTGGAAATATTAACAGGGTTGAGTGTCTTCTGGCTGATGAAAGTGTAGCCACTGTCCTGTTACCCTGTTAACTTGCTCAGCTTGTCTTTGATGTTTTGCTAGAATATTCTGACCTTGACCCACCTGTGAAATGATTCCTTGAGGGGTTAGGATAGAAAGTGTGCCTCTCACATCTGTAGCTCTGAACATATAAGAGCCAGAGTTCATATTATTCAGTATAAAAAATGCATGGAAAACATCTATGGGCCAGTTATATAGAGGAGGCAGGACAAAAATTTCAAGGATCCAGGGACTGTTTAAAGAAATTATGATAGTGCTGAGGAGACAAGCAGATCTCACTGCAAAGGGTACACGATGAGCTTTATTCTGAAGAAACAACAAAAAGGACAGATGGGAGTAGCTCTGTTACAGGGCTAAGTTGTTGGCTGACAGCGCTTAGCCCTTTGATTTGGAGAAAGGTTTTCAGGATGCTAGGTCTGGCTTCTCTGTTAGCTTCAGGATGTTAGGTTTGGCATGGGGTGAGTTCTCAGTTGTCAGGGTTGGTGTTTAGCTTCTTACCCACTGAGCTATCCAGCCAGCTCTCAGCCTCGACTTTATCTAGATACTTGAACTTTTGAGGCAAGTATTCTCTTTGCAGTTAGATCTTGGCTATTGACTTGATTACATTTGACTACAAGTTCTGTAACTTCTGGCCTCAGGGTCTTTGACTTTTGATGCTTCTTCAGTCATAGGCATTGACAAAGTAAAATGGAAGTAACATGATGCATGACACATAAAACAAAAAGGATAGAAAACTCTTACTAACTTTAAAAAATGTACTTGTGTATATTATTAGTCAGTTCTGGTGTATAGGTGATGGGGCCAAGAAGAGAAGAGGGAGAAAGACAGAATTTGTTTACTTTATTAATTTACCTTTTCCCCTCAAGAGCTAAGTTACAGGAGAGAACTTTGCCATTCAAGAGAAAATGGTTTGGAGCTGGGGATTTAGCTCTGGGCTAGGTAAGTGCTTAGTGTACTGGAGGCCATTGGCTGGATCCCAGCACTCCTACAACGAGGCCAAAACAAGAGCAAGTCTTTTAGACATCTGCTTAAGTGATGACGTCTCTCTCAGAAATATAAATATTGGTATTGCTTGCCTTTAATTCCGGCACTCAGGAGGCAGAGGCTGGCAGATCTCTTTGTGTTCATGGCCAGCCTGATCTACATTGGGAGTTTCAACTCACCCAGACAGAGCTGCCCAGTGAGATGCTGTCTTAAAATTAAATAAACATTGTTTAGCTAGAGTGAGGGCCCTTCTGAAGCACGTTAAAATAAACTTGTTTCCCCTTAGTATTTGGCCCTACTGAGTCAGTTGACATCATGTATCAGCCTGGAGAAGGTTTTGTATGTTTTTCTCCACTTCTGCAATAAGCAGCTCTCCATGGATGGCTCAGCGTTCCTATTCATTTTTATAACGATCTTATTCTGGAAGAAGCTTTGTGTGTGGGAGATGAACACTGAAGTATTGTTATAAGCAGCAGTTTATTTTAGTGCACTATAATTAATACTTTATTAGAACACATACACACCTGTTGAATGGGGCACGTGTTTGGTTTCTATGAAGGAGTCTTTTGGGCGACTTGAGAGGAAACCTTTTATTCCAGTAAGAACTTTGCTCTGCCTTATTACTGCTTAGGTAAATGATTAAAGACAACAGAATTCTTCCAGAGACCCAGTTTGAAACTTGCCTTTTCTGTATTCCAGTAAGGCTACAGCGAGCCAAAGTTCGGATATTTTTCACTTAGCTGAAACCATACAGTCAAACATGAAGGAGGAGTCCTTTGGATCACATTTGCTTGGCAATGACACAAGCTGGGTAAGGTCATCTGATTCCCATGCGTGTAATATGGCGGCCTGGCTGAGTGTGAGCACCTGCTTCTCCCCCTCTGCTAGAAGGACTCCTCGCGGCTCCGCGATGGGAGGGTTAGGACAGGCTGAGTTCACAGAGCGCAGAAGCTGTGCCTAGCTCTCCAGCGAGCCTCTGAAATGCTGGGGCTCTTGCACAGTCACCTGTGCCTCACAGCGCTTTCTCTCTTTTCTTGTTTGCTGTTACAGAATCACCTCAGGGCGGCGTGTGTGACATCACTGACTGTATGTTCAGGGTCACCCAGCTGACACATGTTATGGGTAGTACTCAGTCTTGTTTTTCTATGGGAGTACAGCTGAGAACTACACAGTGTGTGTCCTGAAATGTGTCTAGGCAGGTCTGAGAGAGTACACAGCATTCAGGCTCTTACACTCATCTATGCTTTTAGCCTGTGCTAAGGGTCCATTTGCTTTTGGCTGTGAGTTTAGGTGACTTACTCTGTATCTGTAACAGCTAGGACAATGAACACATAAAGCAAGACTTACAGGAACAAAACAAAAGCAGTGTCTGAGATTTCACTCAGCCTCTGATGTGTTCTCTCCCTGTGAGGAGAATCTGCTGTGGCTGTGAAACCGGTGTCCTGAGAAGTGGTACCCTGGTGTGTGCAAGAGGCCAGTGCTGTATCAGCGGAAAGCTAACAGTGCTCCACTTGACAAGGCTGCTCCCTTGACTGACGGCAAACCTTGGATAGGCCTGAGGTTATTGGATCTGTTTGACTTAACAAAACTGAGCCTCAAAAAAAAAAAAAAGTTTCAACCTGATTGAAAGGGAGATGTTTAAATTTCTTCATTTTCTTTGACCTGGGGATTCCATTCTAAGCAAGTAATCCTGGGAATCCATCTACCACACCTCACTAGGAGATTGGTGAATTTATGCTGTTAATAGAGTAATTGAAGTGGATATTAGATGTGGTTTTAAGGTGAATTATAAGTATAAATCTGTGCAAGGTACATGTCATAGTGTTCTATTGCTGTGAAGAGACAGGCAACTCTTTTAAAACAAAGCATTTAGTTGCGACTTGCTTACAGTTTGAGAGGTTTAATCCATTGCCATTGTGGCAGGGAGCATGGCAGCGTGCAGGCAGACACAATGCTGGAGAAGGAGCTGAGAGTTCTAATCTGGATCCCAGGCATTAGGAAGAGAGAGCCACTGGCCCGGTGTGGGATTTTGAAAATCACAAAGCCCACCTTTAGTGGCATACTGCTTCTAACAAGGCCACACACTGCCCCGTCCTTTCAAATAGTGCCACTGCCTGACGACCAAGCGCTCAGATCCTTGAGCCTCTGGGGCCAGTCCATTCAGGCCACCACAGCACCTGAGGTGAGAATGTTCTAGGGAGGGTGACTTCTGAGGGACCAGTGCTTGTTTATGCAGTGTGACGAGGGTGAGGAGGGTGAGGGCTCCAGAGGAGTGCGGGGGAGGGCCTGGGGTGAGCTGCTTCGCAGAGTGCTCCTGGGTAGATAGATGTGGTATAGCACTTAAGGAGGGATTTTATGCTTCAGAACTTATTTCTTAGGGGATGATGCACACTTCTAGCTCTGTATCCTCACTAACCTTGAACTCGTGGTGTTCTCCCCTAAACCTCCAAGATGCTGGGTTAGGTCAGTTCATCACTGTACTCGATTACTTTGTAACTTTTGAATGTGGATGTGTGTAGTGTGCTTGCATGGAGGTATGGGTGTTAGGAGTGTGTGGGAAGGGTTGAGCGTGTCCGTCCGTCCGTCCGTCCGTCCGTCCGTGTGTGTGTGTGTGTGTGTGTGTGTGTGTGTGTAGGCCTCAAGTTGATGTCAGGAGTCTTCTGAATCATTGAAGCAGGGTTTCAGTTGTTCCAGAGAGTCATAACACATAGCTAGTCTGTACGTGGCTTGCTGCAGGGATCCCATGTCCCCCACACCCACGTAGCATTTATTTGGATTCTGGTGATCTAAACCTCTGTGCTCAGACTTCCACAAGTGCTTTATGAATTGACTGTCTCCCTAGACCTACTTTGTGATTTTTCTATCTGTTACTTTTATAGTCAGCAAAACTAAAAACCTAAACTATAAAAAGTTACCAAAGGCAGTGACTCAGCCATTGCCCTCAGTGACCATCCTTGATCCTGGCTTTTTCTGGGGACTCTTCATCTTTCTATCTCTCTCTATCCATCCATTCATTCAATCATTCTACACCCCAATCGTAGCCCCCTTCCTTCTCTCCTCCCTGTCCCACCCTCCCTCCTTCTGCCCCATCTCTCCACCTCTCCCCAGAAAAGGAGAGCTCCCCTCCTCCAACCTACCGCAGCACATCAAGTCACATCAGGACTGTGCAGGGCGTCCTGCACAGCCGTGCAGGGCGGAAGTGACAGAAAAGCAGGCAACTGAGGCCATGTCAGAGTTAGTAAGGGATTACTAGAGAACCCACATGAAGACTGGGCTGCCTATCAGCTACATCTGTGTAGGGGCCCTAGGTTCAGTTCATGCATGGTCCTCGGTTGATACTTCAGTCTCCACAAGCCCCTCTGGGCCTGTTAGTTGGCTCTGTTGGTCTTCTTGTGTAGCGCCTGTCCCTTCCAGGTCTACTCCTTCCTCCCACTCTTCCACAGGATTCTCTGTGCTCTGCACAGTGTTTGGCTGTGAGTCTCAGCATTTGTTTGGAACTGCTGCTGGGTGGAGCCTCTCAGAGGACAGCTGTGCTTGGCTCCCATATGCGTGCATAGCAGGGTGTCATTGATAGTGTCAAGGGCTGGCTCTGTACCATGGGGTGAGTCTCAGGTTGGGCCAGACGTTAGTTGAACATTCCATCCATCTCTGCTCTATTTTTATCCATCTCTGCTCTATTTTTATCCCTGCACATCTTGGGTTGAAGTTTTTGTGGTTAGGTTGGTGTCCTCCTCTTTCCATCTAGGAGTCCTGTCTAGTTAGAGGGTATCCTCTTCAGTCTCTATGACCTCTGCTATTAGGAGTCTCAGCTAGAGTCAGAAGGGGAAATAGAATAGACAGCGGAAGCAGCTGATGAGAGGGAATGCAGAGAGAAATGAGGGTGGAGATCAAACGTGGGGAGAGCAGGTGTGGGAGGACAGAGGGCTTGCAGAGAGAAGAGAACACATGGGTGGGCCATCTCTCTGACAAAGCTGGAACTTGTGATAGGGTAGGCTCCTGGGAGGATATGCTGCAAAGATGCAATTTCCTGCTGGTTTGGAGACACCTAAATGACACCAGGGAGCCCCTTTGTCTTGGTGCTATCTGGCCTTGGTTCACACAAAGCCCTGGCTCCTTTTTTATTTTTATTTTTTTGCATCTTAACATATACACACCCATTTTCATGTGCTCAGACCCACCCTCTTCTCTCCACATAGTCATACAACCATTTCTTCCATACACAATGCTCTTTGTGTGCAGAGGGTAGGAGGATGCAGGCAGCTGGCACTTTGCATTGAGACCCTCTTTAGACTTGCCTTTTCCAGCTGGCAGCGGGTATTTAAGAGCTCTCACTCACACTTTGGGAGAGGGGTGATCAAGGACCAGAAAAATCCTGTTTCAAATGCTCAGTTGAGGAATTGAAATGCCAACTTGAGGCCCAGATTCTACTGAGAGCCCTTCCTTTCTGGGACAGTGTTCTGAGTTCAATGCACAGAGGCAGACGCTGCTGAGGAGGAAGGACCCACCTTTTTACATTCAGTATCAGTTTGCTCTGTATCGAGGAGAAGGGCTGTGCCTCTGGGGTTTCTTGTCATGATCTCTACAGGTAGGACTAGTGTCATAGAAACCATAGTATGGGCTTCTGTTATGCCCAGTTCATGAGACCCCCAAGACCATCAGGAATGCACTCTGCTGCAAAACATGTGAGGGTTTATTGGATACAATCACAAGCCCAGGTCGTAAAACTTCCAGTGGAAGCAGGAGAGGAATGCAGGGCGGTCTAGGGGAACAAGGTTTTTAAAGGTAAAAACCACAAGCAGCGGGTTACATGCCTTGGTGTTACATGATTGGGTAAGGGAAGTTGACTTTTGAAATGATTGGTTTACTTTAGGTGCCAAGTCCATAAATGGTTCTGGCCTGGCCATCTGGGCCCGTTTCCTAGCAACTGTTAGTGGGCAGGAAAAGAATGCAGTAAAGCTGATTCCTCTCAGCAGGTGGCTGGACATGTTTCTACCTGGCTGGCTTCTGTTCAGGCTTGTGCCTCGAACTTTAAACCAATACCCCCCAAAATCGTAATTTTTAATTCTTTGGTCTCTCACTTCAAAACTATATTTGTGTCTTGCCCAAGTGGAGGTAAGATTATTTTACTATTTTGTCATTCTGTGTTCAGCAGGGGCCTGGGATTCAACTTCTGGATGGAAAACGATATCAAAGGTCCTGGATCTCAGGTATAGCTAGGGCGCTTTAGGGGAAGGCTCTGGTGTTCTAGGCCAGGTTATAGAAAGAATTTTAGCTCTTTTAGAATGAGATGGACCATGGCAGTGGAAACTTGGTGTTCCAAAACCTATGGTGATACCAAAGTATTACAGCTCTTGGCCGAGCTGCTGTGCTGAGCACAACAGAGATGCAGGCAAAAGCCCATGCTTGCAGCTGAGACACAGGCCTGGCGAGGCCTTGACCTGTTAGGCCCACTGGGAGCCTAACCACCGGAGAGACAGATGAAGGAAACTTGGAGACAGATCGCTGCAAATGCAAGAGGTTTATTCAGGCCAATGTGCTATGGGGCTGTTCCACAAATCAGTGAAGAACAGCCCCGAGAAGCAAAAGCCTGGGGTTTTTAAAGGAAAAAGCCTGGGGAAGCTCTGGGGTCACAGGCTTGGCAGCTTAGGATTGGGTGAAGGGGCTATAGGGTGGTTGACTTTTAAAATGATTGGTTCATTTTAGGTGCCCAAGTCCAGTCAGTCCTGCCCCGGAAATCTGGAGGATATCTGATCTTCAAGTTACACCCAGAATGTCCGGGTGGGGATGCTGTGACCATGTAGACCAGTTGCCAGGCAACCCTATCTCGTGCTGCAGGCCTGGACATTCTTCTGCAGTGGAGTGGGTCTTGTCTCAGTTTACCTGCTTCTTCTGTCCATGTCGTTCTGCTTTCTGGAAAAGTACTGGGAGAACTTAGTTTAATATGGGGTATAAAATTCAGAAAGAAACCTATAAAGCTACCCTGTTCCTTTCAGGCCCAGCTGGCCAGAAGACAGGTCCAGTGAGACGCAGCCCTGTGGGATACAGGCCAATGGCTGCTGGGTCAGTTCCACATGCTGGGTGAGCAGCAGAAGCTCTTGGTGGCTAAACCCGTGGGCTGTCCAGAAGTTCAAGGTGCTGGATGTCCACAGTGTCGATTCCCTGGGGAAGAGGAGAACAATTCCTCCCAGAGAATAATGACAAATCTAGGCAGCCATGGTGGAAAGCTGATGGTATCCCACAGTATACAGCCAGCATGTTTATTTGAAATCAGGGATTTGTAAACCTTAGGCAGTGGGACAGATTATAAGAGTGATTATGTTTGCTTTTCCAGGGTCAGGGGTGCCAGGGATACTTGATTTACATGTAGTGCTACAGTGCCTTATTTCACATGTAGTAGCAGGGTCCTGTTACAAGAAGGAGAACACAGTACTTAATTATCCTACAGGTAGGGAAAAATCTCCAGGTAAAGTCAAAGGTCATTTGGAAAGTCAAGCCATCAAGGGATCTTATTAGCATAGGGTGTTTATATCCAGGAATTCATAGCTGAACCAGTTTTCTTATCAGGAAAGAGTCGGCCTGTAATCTGTGCTGAACTTCTTATAAAATCTGGGTTTGCCTAGATCAGGGGTTGGGGGGAACTTTTAGAACCCCGCTGAGAGAAGGGAGTCCAGTGTAATAGCGCAGAGCTCAGTTGGCTGTCATTAGACTTCAACCTTATCCAGCAGAGCTCCACACTATTTGGCAACTTGTGGTTGGTAACTAAATGCAACAGGTCCTACCATGAAAGTATCCAGTTCTGCTCTGATTGAAATGCTGGTGACAAGTAGGACACCAGTAGCCTGATGCAGCAAAGTGCTGCAATGAAGAACTAAGAGGCTTTGGCACGCCAGTTTTTCACGCTAGTACAACAAGCAGGGTGTGGATGTGTTCCTCCAGCAGCTGCTCTGTGCATCTCCTGGGTGGCCGTCACGGCTGGGCCCTTCCAGTTCTCTGCATGCATATGCTTTTACTCTGATTTAGTGACTTAGGAAGTTTGAGTGGTAACTTGCCACTTTGGGCAGGTTGCAGATTTTGTGGTAGCTCTTAATAGCCAGCCCACTTGAAACACATGCGGGGTTCGGGGAGATGGTTCACTGTGTGAGAGCCTGCTCAGCAAGAGTTCCGTTCAGATCCGCAGCACTCACATCAAGCATCACTGAGGAATGGAGGCAGGACACTTCCAAGGAAGACAGCCAGCTTCTGGTTCAGTGAGAAACTCCATCTCAAGTCAGGACAGCGTGGGAAGTGGTAAAGATTTTTATCAGGCTTCTTGCTTTAGCCTCCACACCTTTGTTGCACACACAGGCACTTTTACCACACACAAAAATAGGTGTATGAGAGAATTTTCTTAGTAACCTAAGCGGGCAAGACACAAAATAAGGTATGTAAAACCTTTAATGTGCCCACAAATGTTAATGGATATAGTATGTGTGTGTGGTTGGATGGATGGGTGCATGGGTGGATGTATGTATGCAATACTATTCATACTCAGTAGAATGCATATTTGCAAATACAGGTTTGTATTACATATAAAATAAAGGAAAATTTGTTGCAGTCTGGAGATACACATGTAATATTAAGGTTAACTGAAAGGCAAAGTGTGGTATGAGCAATTGCCTCTCAGAAATCTTGTTAGACTAGGCTGAATCAAACCTCAGAGTGTTCCTCTTCTGAGATTTTACTGCTGCACACTGTGGGAGGGACCCAGCCCTATAAACTCTGCCTTGGGATGCAATCCCTAGAAAGGCTTAGCAGCAGCTCTTGGTGGGAGGCGAGTAGACAGCATGTAATAATGGGAATAAAGAGAAGGGATTGTGTTTGAGGGATATTTGGGCGGCAGAGCTGTGTTGTGTGCAGTGAGGGGACAGAGAGAGGAGCTGTATGTGCTTCAGCGAATGGCGTGGTTGGATGAGTGGAGTCTCACTATTTGAGTGAGATATGCAGATGGACTTCGAGCTGAGAACCTGGTCTCTACCCCAGAAGAGAGTTCTGGGATGGGGCAGAAGAGGGTTGAGGGATGAGTGAGTATGAGCTGAAATTGGAGTTTATTATTATTTAATTTTTTTGTTATTTCTTTAAAAATGGGCATTAAGAGGTGTCCACATCAGAAACTGTGGGTCTCTTAAGATTTGCATTTAAGTGTCTTAACAATAGTTATGTCCAGAATTGTGGTGAATTTTGAAATTACTTTGTTCAGAGATATCAGAAGATCACGGAAAAATGTTTTGGCTTATTTATTGTAGTTTGTAAAAATATTTTTGAGGGCCAGGACATGCTACAGCGTGCAGATGGAGGTCAGAGGACTGCTGTGGTTCTGTCATTCCTTCACTTGAGTTGAGGCAGCTAACTCCAGTGCCCTTCCCTGCAGAGACGCCTATGGCCTGGACCCCAATCACAGGGGCTCTCTCTCCTTCCCTTCCCTTCCCTTCCCTTCCCTTCCCTTCCCTTCCCTTCCCTTCCCTTCCCTTCCCTTCCCTTCCCTTCCCTTCCCTTCCCTTCCCTTCCCTTCCCTTCCCTTCCCTTCCCTTCCCTTCCCTTCCC
>CM053760.1:73821892-73849197 GCA_028658305.1 Pachyuromys duprasi
TCCTTTCCACAGGCATTTAGATTTATAAAATGCCTGTTTTTATGTTTGAGTGTGTAGAATTTTGGGATAATTCAGTAATTGCCGATAAGAGGCTCCTGAGTAAATAGCTCTTCATATAATAAACACAATGGAATTCCACTGTGTTCTCTTAAGCCAGTTTTGAAAAACCCGCTGCAGTTTCTTCCTGTTTCAGTGGTGTGTCTTACCCACTGTAGAAGAGCGGATAGTTAACTTAGCTGCTGTGGACGGGCAGGTCCATTCTGACATCAGCCTGGCTGCTCTCAGCATCTCCTCTCATGCACACCACTTGAATGTGAGTTTACTGCAGACATTGATCTTCTCGTGGGGAATGGCATCTGCTCCGTTTACCCCAGGAGTTTGTGTACTTACATGTGCACTCTTGACTTCGTGCTTACTTTGAGACGCAAGGGCTGGCTTCCTGGAGAGGTTTGCCTGGTCTGTTTAAGCTGGACGCTACAGCTGTTGGAAGCAATCCTGGAAAGAGGGGCAGGAAAGGGCCTGTCTGCTTGTTCCTGCCATTCACAAAGCCAGTGGGCTTGGCTTTGTCTCCTGCTCCAGACCCTCTTCCTCACCTTACCTGCTGACGACTTGTTCACAGAACTTCATAACGAGCTTTGAGATTTCTGCAGCACAGGTTACACTAGTGAGGCAGAGCCTCTTAAATGCAGATGTTAGAACAGGAGAGGACAGCCATTGTGGGTGAGTAGGAGGAAGACTTCGCACTCCACAGCACAGATGATGGAGTCTGGAGTAGATTCCAGGGGTGCAGACATGGAACCTCAGTAGGGACTGTAGTCCTGCTCTCTTCACCCCTGATTCACTCTGCTCTCTTTGTGGCTGACACTTTCTAGTTAAGCTTTGTCATGTCACAGGTCACCTCAGCTGAGACACATGTGAGTTCGTGCAGCAGTGCTGTTTTAAGGCATCTGCTGGCTATCTGTTCGTCCTAACAGTGTCCTCTGCAATGACTCAGGATGGCTTTATTCTTTTGTGTTTCAGAGGTACTGAGGCTTGTGAGAGTGAGCGGAGAGCACTGCACTTGGGGATGGAGATATCATTCTGTATCCTCACATTCTGTCTGCAGGGTCCTTTTGGGAGCGGCAGTGGCTCCAGGGAGGCTTTGCGGTGTTGACAGGTGTCTGGGCTGCTTGCTGTGAATACAGCCTTGTCTTTACCACATTATAGAATGAAGCCATTGTAAGCCAGGAACAAGTTGGCTTTTACACTGTTGTTAGTCAAGCAGAAGCAGCCTTCTTTGAAAATACTTTCAATTTGGAAGGAACAGTGACAAGACTGACAAGAGTTTTCCCAGATGTTGGGTGTTCTTGGCCTCACAGGGCAACACAGTTTCTTCTCTGTGTCTGTCTACACTGAGTGCACTTATTGTTTTCTTAATTTTAGTGCTGTGTGAATTTGGTCTTAGAATAGCATTGGACTTCCAGTGAAAAGGCCAGAGTGTCTTAGTTTGGTAAACTGTTTACTTTTTTTCTGCCCCTTGCCATAAAACATGTTTCTCTGGAAAGAAAGCCATGTGATTTAAGATGATTTTCTTTAAGAGAACAACAGTGCAATAAAAACATTTCCATTTACAGGTTAGGGAAGGTGAGGAAGTGTTAAAGAGCTGGCTGCACATATTGTAAAGTAATAGGTTCGAGGTTTGGGGAATCATGTAGTGTGTGAGGATAGAACTCAGTGGGCCAGGACATGCCTCTGAGGCACCCTCTGCTGTGGAAGGACTCAAGCTTAGGTATAGAGGCTTCGTGTGAGCAGAGCTGGCTAGGCTGGAGAAGCTGAGGGATGGGAGGCCTCAGACGCTAAGGTTTTAACGGAAAGGTGTTGGAAGGCGGCTGGGGGAGGAGAAAGGTATTTAGCCAGCACAGTGCAGGAGCAGAAACCCTTTCTCTGTAGACCTGCAATGACCTTAGAGGCAGGATGTCCATAGCACACTGACCCAGCTGTGGTGGGAAGTCAGGCGCAGGCTCTCTCCTAGGTACTGCTTCCTCAAAGATGGTGCTGGGGAGCTTTAACTACAAAATCTTCTGCTTTTAAAATTAAACTTTTTATTAGCTTATAAAAATATGTCATCTAGGTGCTAGAGAGATGGTTCAGGAGTTAAGAGTATCTGGTGCTCTCTGCAGGAAGTGCAGTTCTCACCACCTACAACAGGCAGTTTACAACCCACCCAACTCCAGCTCTGGGGAGCTGTGGTTCTGAGGACACCTGCACTCATGCACAGAACCACACAGAGACACAGATGTCCTTGTTTTCAAAGTCATACCCCTGAGTTTGTCTTTTAAAAGTTTACCAACATAACTACACATTTAAGCCATATCTTACACGTAATGCAAGTGTCTTCTCAAGAGTTAATGTAGGATAAGCATGTCTTTCTTACTGTGAAAGAGATTATTGATGAAGACTCAACCAGTGAGAATTTAATTGACATCTTCTGGCCTTTCCTTTTTTATACAAAAGTGAAGTTGAAGTGGGCAGAAGAAAGACAAAATTTGATTAGATGTCTGGGTGTAGGCGTTCTGCTTGGCAGTAGCTTAGAGCACAATGGCTTATTCCTGGAATGGGGTGTGCACATGTGCTCACTCTGTGTGTGTGTGTGTGCGTGCGTGTGCATGTGCACACTTAGCAAAAAATTGCAAACCTCACTGTATTATTCAGATCTTAATGAATACTTTTCCATTTTCTTAAATGACCACTGACTTACATGGTGTCTTTGAAACCAGAGCGCTGAAAGACTAAAACCTGAGCCCAAAGCATGAAGCCAAGCTCGTTTCCAGAGCTCCCCTCGTCTGGCTCCTCCAGTGTGCATCCTGCTGTGGTGCTCAGTGCGTAGTTGGGGATATAAGGTCTCTGTGGGTTGGAAGTAGGCACCGCCTGACCTGGAGCTTCTCAGGCCAGCATGAAGAAGCTTGGGCCTGGTTACGAGAGAGGCAGGGGCACTCCTGGTCTCTACCCCACGGACAGTGCCAATCTAAGCAGTGTGTTCCTGTCCCGAGGAACTAACTAGGCAAGCAGAAGTGGGCCTTCGGTGTGTCTAAGACCCGAGCAGTGGTGATGTGGGGACTACTGGTAGTCCCTGCTCACCTCCAGTTTTATTTCCGTCTCACATGTTCAGGAGGTATTCAAAGACAAGCTTTTAAAAATATTCTTGAGTAGTTTAAATAACAGTGTATGATAATGTGGTCTTCTCTCTAGCATACGAAATTTTTTCTTGTTTCTACATGAATTAAGGACAGTGTGCCGTGTGTTGGAGAGGCAGCTGTTGGCTGCAAGGTTGGAAACACCCTCACTGATGTTTGCTGTCTTCCTCCTCAGTCCAGAACAACGGTGCAGTTTTCTAGCTAGTTTGCTTATAGCTGAGACTTTGTTGGTCTGTTTTTAAAGTTTAAATCATTTAATATTCTGAGAGAGAGAGAGAGAGAGAGACTTTTTCTTCCCACATGTCCGGCACCTTTCCAATTTCTGCTAGGTCAGTGATAACTGTTTAGTGTTTAAAAACCAAGCATAATCCTGTTTATAGGACAGAAGTGTTCTTGTTCAGAGGTAAATGTAACCTTCCGTTGTTTAATTTTTAATGTTCTGACTAGTGCCTCCTTTCATTTCTTCTAATTTAGTGGTTCTCAACGTCCTAATGCTGCAACTTTAACATAGTTCCTCATGTTGTCTTGACTTCCTAAGCTTAAAATTATTTTTGTTGCTGCTTCATAACTACTCTTACTAATCTTACAATTCTTAACTTAACTGTCTGGGTTTTCCCATGGTCTTAGGCAAGGTGGCTAAAGTTTGAGGTCAGCCTGGTCTACTTAGTGGGTTCCAGGACAGCCAGGGCTACGTAAAGAAATTGTTTCACCCAGAAAAGAAAGGAGCTCGTATGCAGTGTGCTTATGGCTGTGCCATAGGAAGCCCCTCCAGGGACTGCAGGTCTCCTGAGTCTTCACTTGTGGCTTCCCACACTACTAAAGGGCTTGTCTGAACCCTGTAACAAGAAAATGTATTTGTACGTGAATCCACACCTGCCTTTTATAACAGAAATCACACGGGAGCAGTATTTCTGCACTCTGTGTTGCCTGTTAGGTTTCTCATGAGTCACAATGCATAATGTAAAAACACTGCACTGTACAGTGTCAAGCACTGCTGGTAGACAGTGCTGTGGAACATGTGGATTTCTCCCTTTCCTGTGTCCTGGTAGATTTCGCTTTTTCTGTAGGTGGCGAAATAACCTGAGAACTGAGAAAATCGAGTCCTTTGCCCAAAGGGCTTACACTGTTCGTGCTCAACTCCTCATAGTCCTTCCGTACGCGGAGTCTTTACCCTGGGCAGCAGAGAAACCATTCCAGCTGACGTTCTCAAAGAGCAGAGATACCCAGGGCAGAGACTGTGTTGTCAAGCACTGAACCCTCTAAGGGTAGGTTTGCCAGGAGCTGGATGGCCTCCACCTTGGCTGGGCTGTGACGCAAGCAGTGCAGGCCACATTAAGCGGGACTTTGGCTCTGTAGTGTGGCAGCCGATCTTGACAGGAGACCTAGAAAAGGAAAGCGTGCAGTTGCCATTAAAGGGACTAATTAGGTGGAATGTTATAAAAACTAAAGCATCCCTTGTCTCATCTCTGTGCAGCCTGGACAGAGCCTAATGTGTGCATAACAGTATTTACAATGAGGCTTCTGTGGTGCTGGGTTAGTTGCCTTATCATTGGTAAATGAGAGGGGTTGTTTAAGCGCTATTTGTGCTTGTTTCAGGTCACACTTTAAATCTTTGACAGCAGGATGCTGACACATATCCCTGTGGTCTTCAGTGACGCTGTTCTCAATGCAAATCTTGCCCATCTGGCTGCCTAGCTCCTTTCTCTGTAGAACGTGACACACACTTGATTGAATTCTGAACAGTTCTGCCTTGGTAGTCAAATCTTTTCCCGTCATTAGTTGTGCTTCTCATTTCCTCCTGTTTGCAGTGACCCTCTTTGGTTGCATTTTCTCCTTATTGCCACTTTCTCTAGATTGAGAATGTGTATGGAGCTGGTTTGTAGTTACAGAATAAAGTAGGAACTTAAAATTTAGAAAGAAAAATGAAAATTTAGAATTAAAGTATGTATCTCAACTAACAGTGAATGAAATTGTGGTAGGTGATTAGCTGGCTTGCTCACATGACTAGGATTGATTGTCAGAAATCTTGGAGGGGATATAAGTGACATGGACTGGTTGAGGATAATCTTCCGGTGGAGGGATCCAAGATGGCGTGTCTGATCAGCAGGGCAGCAGTGACTGCACAGACCAAACTGGGGGCCCCAAAACACCAGTGACTGTTCCCCAGGCGAGGGAAACAATCTGGTCCATGCTCAGGTCGCCCAGCTGATTCCCAGAGAAGTTCTTGGGTTCCCAAAGGCATGTGGCCTGTAGCGCCTAGCCACACAAATGTGTGCTGTGCTCACCATTCCAGACTGATCTATGGGCTCCAAAACATCAGAGACTGGGTCTCCAGTCCAGAGGTTGAAACCCTTCGGTGAGGGAACAGTCAGGTCCAGCCTCAGGTCACCCAACTGGTCCCCAGAGAAGTTCCTGGGTTCCCTCAGGCTCAGGGTCTCCAGCCTCTAGCCACACACTTGTGTGCTGTGTTCACCGGCCAGTGATTACCTTCTGGTGCCTGGGTCACTGAGGCCTAGGAGCCACAGGAACAGCCCCAGGTGACTCCCCAAACTTCAGCCCATCTCTGTAGGGAGACTGATTGGGCTTGCTGGCTCTCCAAGATGGCTGCACCCAGCAAACACAGTGTCTGAGCGCAGTGTCTGGGCAGCTTCAGCTCATTAACCTTAGAACAAGAAAGCCAGTGGTGGGGCAGCTGTTTCCAGGTCTTCCCCTGGAGAAGAACAAAATGACAGTCTACAGACAGGAAAAGATCTTTACCAACCGTATAGCCATCAGAGGGCTGATAGCAAAAATATATAAAGAAGTCAGGAAATTAAACTCCAGCAAATCAAATAATCTAATTAAAAATGGGGCACAGAGCTAAACAGAGAATTCTTAACAGAGGCATCTCTAATGGCAGAGAAGCACTTAGAGAAATGCTCAATGTCCTTAGTCATCAGGGAAATGTAAATCAAA
The DNA here is from genome assembly GCA_028658305.1 of Pachyuromys duprasi. Classification (NCBI taxonomy): domain Eukaryota; kingdom Metazoa; phylum Chordata; class Mammalia; order Rodentia; family Muridae; genus Pachyuromys; species Pachyuromys duprasi. The sequence goes on from CM053760.1 coordinate 73,828,021, forward strand.
ATGACTCTTAGATTCCATTTTTACACCCATCAGAATGGCTAAGATCAAAAACCAAGTGACAGCATATGTTGGCAAGGATGTGGAGAAAGGGGTACCCTCCTGCATTGCTGGTGGGAGTGCAAACTTGTGCAGTCACTTTGGAAATCAATCTGGCGCTTTCTCAGACAGTTGGGAATAGTGCTACTCTCAAGTCCCAGCTATACCGCTCCTGGGCATGTCTCTTACGTTGCTCCACCACAGAACAAAGACATTTTCTCATATAAATACAGCGTATTTATTCATTATAGTCAGAATCTGATTAGATGTCTCCCAACTGAAGAATGGATACAGAAAATGGATACAGTTGCACAGTGGAATACCACTCAGCTCTTAAAAACAAGGAAATCATGAAATTTGCAGGCAGATGGGTGGAAGTAGAAAAGATCATCCTGAGTGAGGTAACCCAGAACCAGAAAGAGACTCGGGGTATATATACTCATAAGAGGATCTTAGCCATACAATACAGGATAATCTTACTACAATCCACAGGCCTAAAGAAGTTAAGTAACAAGGAACACCCTAGAGAGGATGCTTAGTTCTCAGTCAGAAGGGCAAATAAAATAGACACTAGAAGTGGTTGAAGAGAGGGAACAGGACAGAAGCCTACCATAGAAGTCCCCTAAAAGACTCCACCCAGCAGGAGATCAAAGCAGATGCTGAGGCTCACAGCCAACCTTTGGGCAGAGCACAGGGAATCCTTTGGAAGAGTCCCGATAAAAGGACCTAAAGTGGATAGCAGCTCTACAGGGAGACCAACGAAGCCCACAAATCTGGGCCCAGGGTGTCCTACAGAGACTGATGCACTGACCAAGGACCATGTATTGAGAGGACCTAGACCCCCTGTTCAGAATATACCCATGGCAGCTCAGTGTCCATGTAGGTTCCCTGGTAAGGGGAGCAGGGACTGTCTCTGGCATGGAATCTGTTGCCTGCTCTTTGATCAGGTCTCCCTGGCGAGGCAGTCTAGCTAGACCACAGAGGAAGAGGCAGTCCTGATGAGACTTGATAGGCTGGGGTCAGTTGTAGGGTAGGAGAGCTCCCCCTTTCTGAGACTAGGGGATTGGGGGAAAGAGGGATAGAAGGTGGGATGACGAAGAAACAAGGGAGGGGGCTACAGTCAGTATGCAAAGTGAATAAATTATAAAAAAAATTTATAAAAAAGAAACCTTCAAGTTCTTGGGTTTAAAATGGCTATAGGAACAGAATACGTTGTCTGCCTTGTTACCTATTAATATTGTGCCTGTGATTCAGGGAGAAATCGTTTTTGTTTTTATCTGAACATCCTGGGTAGGGGGTTGCATCACTTAGAGTTCCTGTTAGCTGCACTGTCCAGGTTGCTTGCCCTTGACCCCACTATGTTCCTGAATTGTGTGTGGTGTTTCTTGATGTTTGATGCGTAACTGATGATAATCTTGGGTATCTGTCGGTGCTTCCTCTTCCATTCTGAGAGATAACTTCCTGTTCCATAGCTATGACTCGAGTTCTTTGCCCCCTCCACTCTCCATGTGCCTCCTTAACATCTCTGGGAATGATGTCTTTTTTCTGTCCCTTGACCTTGATACTTCTCGACATCTGTCCACATGCCTCTATCCTGTAGTCCTGCATGCTAGAAGTCAACCTAGGAAGTTGACTTTCAGTTCTTTCTAATGTGCCTGGAAAGTGCATATAGCTAGGTTGTCACATATCTTATTTCATCACTATATTAAATCCTATACATTTATTATACTTTCAAATAAACTCAGAATCTTATTTTTCATTATTACATTTATTCTCTCTCGTGTGTGTGTGTGTGTGTGTGTGTGCGTGTGTGCGTGTATGTTTGTTGTGTGTGATTGTATGTGTGTGCATGTGTATGTGATTATTCCACAGTGCTATGTAGAGAACTGGAAAATTTGAGGGAATAGTTCTCTCCTTCTGCCATGTGGGTTCCAGGGAGCAAACTCCAGTTACCAGGTTTGGGGACTTGAATTCACATATTGAGCCATTTCCCTGGTGCTAGCCTTTTAAAACTCCCTCCTAAAAGGCTCAGTTATATGAGATACATGCTGTCCTAGTTAGGTTTTTTTTTTTTTTTTTTTTTTTGCTGTGATGAAATACCATGAACAAAAGGAAGTTGGGGAAGAAGGTCTTATTCCGCTTCCACTTCCACCTCACTGTTCATGTTAAAGGAAGTCAGGATAGGAACTCAAGCAGGACAGGGACCTGAAAGCAGGAGCTGATACAGAGGCTATGGAATGATGTTTACTGGCTTGCTCAGTCTGTTTATAGAACCCAGAACCAGCCCAGGGATGGCCCCACCACAATGGGCTGTGTCCTCCCCCCATCGCTAATTAAATAAGTGTCCTGTAGGCTTTATGCAGATATGTTATGAAGGCACTTCTTAAATTGACCTTCTCTCCTCTTGTGTGTCTCCACCTTTTGTCAAGTTTACATAAATCTATACAGAACACATGCCAAAATTACAAATTAAAATTTTGGCGTCAGGTGTCTCGTCTCCCAAAGCAAAACTAAGAGTATCCTAAGTTTAGAAATGGGAGGTAGATTTTTATTTCCTGATATTCTTAGTGCCTGTTAATTTAATTATTAATTTTTTAGTTTCCTTTTTTTCTTCTGGCTTGAGGACACTACAGTGATAAGGAGGTGTTCCAGATGTGTTCTTTGTTTAAGGGAATACCTCCTCCTTCTCCTGGAAGGGAAAGATAGCCCTAGGTGTTTTCTTAGGGGTTAGTTTTTGTGGTCTTATCCCTGACCACTGTAGAGTTAGTAGACTTTGGGGCAGGGAGAGATGTTGGTGGACCTAGTCAGTAGAAAAGTGTTCTTTTCTACTGGAGGGTTCTTTAAGACAACTGGAGTGAACAGGTACCACTAGGAGATGGAAAGAGATCAGATGTCTGTTTCTTAAAAGCTCACTTCCAAGCTCCGTTACAATTGTATTTCTATAACCAAGAGTACAGATGGGTCTGTGAGAATGGTCAGAAGCAGAAAAGCTTGGCTGCTTGATCCCCCAGTACCTTAGGGATCCCTTGAGACACTCATGACCAAGGACACCTCCACTGCCCTTTCTGCTGTGTATTTGTGGAAAGAACGGGATTTCTGAGGTTTTTAAGTAGAAACACATGATGTGTTATTCAGACATATCTCCTTAGCCATGTTTTGTAGGCTTAGATTTTTCACCAGACCTACTTTATTTAGGGTTCTTAAACACCTTTACCTCCCTTCCAACCCTCTGACCTTACAGAGGAGATTAGTAGGGAAAGGGGCTGTAGATCTCTTTTATCTACTTCCTGCTGATTAGAGTCAATGGGTCCTTAGGGGATTACCAAACTCAGTCTTCAGGATACCAGTAATGCAGCCCAAAGGCCAACACCAAGCAGCAACACAAATCATAATTCAGAAGATCAGGATAAGTCGGCGAAGGCAGCAAGACTCGGTTGGATTGCTGTGAGAAGTTCTCTGCAATGTTTCTCTCTGTGAAGTCAAGTGTGGAAGATCAGTGCAGTGATGTCGACCCCAAAAGCCATATCTCACTGTTTGTGGGCTTCTTTATATCTTCTCTCCTCAAAGTCCAAGCACGGATGTTCTCAGCTGGCCACAGTCATGGCCCTGGCACAAGAGAGCTCACAGCAAAACATGTGCCCTCTCACAAGCCAGGTTCCAGCAAAACATCACCTGCCCTCTCAGAAGACAGCTTGTGACAAGACATCACATGACAAAACCAAGTCTTCAAAAAACCGGAACCTTCCACTTCAATGTATATTGTAGCCAAGTATATTGTCCCTAGCCTAGTTAGGTGCCTCAGTATATAAATACATAAGAAAATCCTTCTGCACTCTTTCCCCTCCTCCTGGCGCTCCTCTTCACAATGTAACCACAGTCTTTAGCCCTCACTGTATTCCAAAATATCTTCCCAGGCTCACCATTTGCCTAACAGGTGTCCAGACTCTAAGGACTGTAGTGCCTAGATTTCCTCAAACTGTAGAAAATTGTGTGTATATCTCGGCTCTAACTCCCAGTGTCTGAATGGGATCATAATGTAAGAAAATGGTGACTTTTTCTCCAGTTAAAAAAAAAAAATCATGATGTTTTTACATCCTGAGGCCAGTGTTATTTTTGTTTGTTTTCTGAATAATTTTCTTTGTGGGGCTGATTTGAATGTTTATGCTGGGTTGCTGTTTGAACTGGTTTGCCAGGGTGGAGGGGCCCTGTGCTGTCTGCTTCATTTGTTCACATGGCCTCACTGAGCTTTCCTCAACTTGGTGTCTTCTGCTTCTCCTAGAACTCTGTATCACCATTACGATGTGAAACACGCACGCACACACGCACCTGTTTTATGAGAAGCCCTGGAAATCAGGAAATGGGGTAGCAGGGCTTTCTTGAGGCCAGAACCAAGATGGGCCTTGTTCTGTCCGAGGAAGCAGCTTGTGGAGATGCCAGCCACCTGGTCTGTTGATAGAACTGCAGTTGGTCTCTGCCAGCTTCTCCAGGTATAGATAGGGTCAGGGAGTCTTCAGAACAGAAGGATAAGGGGCTGAGGGACAGTCCACCCAGATTGTAGAAATGCTGGCTTTGTGCTTCCCCCCCCCCCCCCCACGTCCTTCTGGGAGTCCACGGAGTCACTTCTAAGATACAGTTTAGTCTTGGGCTCCTGTTCCCAGGGGGCTCCGTGTGTCCACTTACATAGTCCAGGGCCCCTGTCAGGGAAGTCCTGTGCAGGTCTTCTCGCCTCAGCTTCAGTTAGCCCCATCAAAACAGTCCTGACAGGCGAAGGCTCCCAGGTGATTGTAGATTTCTTTAGCACTAGCAAGCATCCTTCTGACCTTCTCATCTGTGCTTGATTAGCCCACTTCACAGAGAAGGAAAGTGAAATGAGAGCAGTGTCATTTTGCCCCAGGCTACCGAGTTGGTAGAAGTGTAATCAGATCGAGGTATTTCATAATATTAAATAAGTTATTTCTATTCCTTTTGGGCATCTCAGGAGAAACACCAGTTCTCCAGGACAGTCTACTTTCAGCTTTCAGAATATGGGTTAAAGGTCATGTGCAGTCCTGCTCAATGGTGCTTTCATTTTGGTCCTCCAGGACACCTCAGTGCTGTAGCTGGAGAGAGATGGCTGGCACCTCACAGATAAGTGACTGGAAACTGTGCACATTGGTCTAACCCCACATCCACTGTTTATTAGGTGTGTTTTTTTCTATTGTGGAAAACCGAGCCAAGCTGCTGTCTAAACAAGAGGTTAATTTGGGCTTAAAGCTGTGGACCCTGGTTGAAAGGCTCCCTCTGGTGATGGCCGTATGGTAGAGACCAGGAGTGTTCTCAGTCTCTCCTGCCTAGACAGCCGCCAAGGTTTGGACCCGAGGGTTCCCTGTAATCGCTGTGTGAGTACTACTCTCCTTTAAATGCCGGGCTCTGTTGAGTTTTCAGCTGCCTGTCCCTTATATGTCAACATGGGAAAGTGCCTTTGTTCTGGATTTTGTTTTGTTTTGTTTTGTTTTGTTTTTTTGAGAGCTGTGGCATGGAAACTATCTCCAAACAGAGCATCTACCTTTACATTGTGGACACTCTGTTGCTTGCAAGACTCAAGAAAGTATGAACTTGTATAAATGCTTTACAGAAATAGTTATTCCCAAACTTTAGGAGAAGTCCCTGACATGTCTGCTTATTGAAGAGTGCTGCCTCATTAGCAGTCCAATGTGCTCTGTTCAGAAACAGAGGAAGACTTTCAGAATTTTCACTTTGAAATGTTAATTGTGAGCATTTCTGTGGACTTTTTCTTCTGGGGCATAGGCTCTAGGCCTTTTCTGGGGAGTCAGGGCTTAAGGCTGCGTATGGTTTAGCAGAAGCCATGGAGAAAGTTCTAGATTCAGGAAGTCCAGCAAGAGACTAGCGGTCTGGCCCAAGCTCATCATCATTCTTGCCTCATCTTACTCCTTTCTTGTCGCAGCCACATCACACCCCTCCTCAGCCTTTCTTGCGTCTCCTCTTCACTCCACATGGCTTGCGTCATTGAACCAGGCACAGCTGGTTCCTATAACATAGTGAATGTTGTGGCCAGACCTAGAATTATGACGTGTCTTGAAAGCTGACATGTGAAAGCCTTGTTCTTCGATCACACTTGGTTTGCACTTTTCACAGAAAAAGTCTGAACAAAATTTCTGAAGCAAAAACAGAGTTCCAGTCTGCTCTTGAGGCTCTGGGAAAGCAGAGCCATCCACAGGGCCAGCTGCCGAGGGTGACAGTGTGTCCCAGGAGGACCTTGAGCAAATCGTCTCAACTTACTGTGTGTGGACCTTGCTGGTGGACAAGACTAGTTTTGGTGCTTGCATGTCAGCCTCACTGCCTATCGGGAAAGGGGCAGTGCCACGTGGAGGGATCCCCGTACCTCCTGAGAAGAGCCAGCAGCAGTGGAGAGCAGAGCAGCCTGCTCTGCAGGGCAGAGCCCAGATCTGTTTCCCCAGGCTGATGTAAAAATTGAAGGTTATGTCTATGAAGTGTGCTCACTCAGAAAAGCAAAGGTAGCTGATTTGCATCACTTAGAGGGAACTGGATAATTGCAGGTGTTGGGTGTTGTCTGTGCTTGTGCACGTTCTCCAGTGTGTCACACTTCTCGACTGGTGGCCCTGCTACCTCTGCTCTTGGACTTAATGGCGGATAGACATTGCCTTGCGTAGGTGCATGTGCTCTTTCTAGAAGTCCTTGCAGTCTGTGCTGGTCCATTCTTAGTTGTAAGGCAGCGAATCCTGACTGCAGGCTGTCATCCCTGCCCTCCAGGACACGGGGATGTAGAAACAGGTTCTCAGTGTGAAGACCTGGCAGTCTGGTTCTGGCTGCCGCTGGGAGGAAGCTGTTTGCTGGCGTGTGTGTGTGTGTGTGTGTGTGTGTGTGTGTGTGTGGCGTGCACACACACCTGCATACCTGTGCAATCTAGTGATTATTATGTGTAAGCCTAACTTGTCATTTAAGTTTGGATTGACAGACTACCTGCTGTGGCCCATATTACATCCCACATGACTCATATATTCAAACACTGCATTTCAGCGTGACTGTGTTAGTGAACGAGATGACTGTATTTGCTTGTATCTGACAAGCTCGTGTCCTGACAGAGGTCTAGAACTTACAGGTTAGTGGCCTCACAGTGTAGAGCAGACTTTTCAAGACAATGAGGCTTCAGGCAAGATTCCCTGTGGAGCATGTGGGACGTGGTTTTTAGTATCTTTGTTTTGTTTTGCTTTTCCAGAGTTTTCAACAGTAGTGGTCTCAGTGGAAACAAAAGAATCTACTAACGCAGAAACTGGCTTCCACAGTCATGCAGTGTACTAACAATTGAAGATTGAAAAGTTAAGAATAATCATGACTCTACCTAATTATCAATTTGTTACTTAATTAGTCTTTTTTTCTTTCTTTAAAGATTTGAACATGGAATTCAATCCTTCAGACCATCCTCGGGCCAGCACAATATTCCTCAGCAAATCTCAGACAGACGGTAGGTTCTGATTTATCTGCTTTTAATATATAGTTAACCTAAATGTGGACGCTGCTAGGATTTGAGTTTTCATTTATGATAGAGTTCCCTTTAGTCCACGAATTACTGTGTGTAATGGCGATTCCTTTCATTTACTCCTTGGTAGTGAGGTGCAGTTTTAGAAGCAGCTGTCACATTTTGCCAATGTAGCCAGCTCAGCTCTGCATCTTCCATAGTGGGGTTACCTGGGTCAGAGGTTTCCCTTCTGGTCTCCTTTCTTCTGGAATCCATCATCCTTTTTTTCCCCAAAATTCAAATCTCTGTGTATTGCTTCAGTTTCTCCTGTTAGGGCTTTCAACTCCACATGCAGACATGACTAAGTTTCCTATCACAAACAAAAGGAAAAGCAACCTCTTCCACTAAGTGTTCTCTGCTCTTCCCATTCAGGTTGCTGCCTGGGCCTGGAATTGAGGGGACAGTTCACTCCTGTGGCTTTTACTGCCACAGCTTCTTCCTTTCTTCAGACAAGTCTGTCTAACGAACAGTCGATTTATTGCTGATTTTTAAAGTAGATTTTTCCAATACACATAATAATCTTGGCAACTTTAATGACTTATGTTTGAGCGAAGTGGTTCTAAGAGAATTGGTTGTTTTAGGAACTAACTTGACCAAGGCTCTTGTACTGCTCTTCTGTTGCTCTTCTATTCATAAATGGCCAGTTAGGACAACAGCCCTACGTGCTGCCAGGTTGCAGTGTCTGTGTTTAACTGTTTCTTCCTTAATTCTGCATCATGTTTCCTTGGACATCCCCCTTGGAGCCTGTCTCTCTGATGGGATTTCTCAGTGACTGGGAGTATATGGTACTGATGGTAGTCTTTGTCCAGGTTCTCCTCATACATCTAGAGCAGTGGTTCTCAACTATGGTCACGACCCCTTTGGGGGGGGGGTCACATATCACGTTTATAATAGTAGCAAAATTACAGTTACCAAATAACAGTGACATAGCTTTATGGCTGGGGGTCACCGCGGGAGGAAGTTCGAAGCAGTGGGAAGGTTGAGCCAGTGCTCGGGGCTGACAGTATGCAGTCTGTGCTCCTCACCATCAGCCGTCAGCCGTACGACTAATCCACAGCAGTTGGCGCTCTCAGCACCTCAACTGAAGACCTCTCCTCTCCTCCAGCCCTGAGGTACTGTGTGACAGTAGTTTTCTGATCTTATTCCTGACCTGTTTTACATAATACACTCTTTCTCTCTCTCTTTGTCATGTTCAGGCCGATCTGTAAATCTTGAGCTCAGGTGATCCTCCCTCTTAGCCTACTGAGTAGCTGGAGTTATAGGCAACTGCACTGGTCCTGGCTTCTTTTATTTAATTTCATCTTTAAAACTTTAAAACTGTTTGTTGGCGTCCAGTCATACATGCTTTTAGGGAGCAGCCCATTGCTTGTGTGCCTGTGTGCTGATCAGTTTAGGAGGTGTAGGTGCTAGACATCTCATTTACCTTTTTTTTTTTTCCTTTTGTGATATGAACACCGATGATCATCTCTTCTGGCTCTTCTTAATTTGCAGTATAATATTAGCTGTATTCAGCCATCTGTGTAACAGAACAGCAGACTTGAATTCCTACCAGCTTCTTTGCACCTATAACTGGCCTCTCTCTGTCTCATCTTCCATACTCCCAGGCTTATGACTACGGTTTTATGCCCTACTTCTATGAACAGCCCTTTGAAAGCCTGTGTGTCAGGAGGTCACACTGTTTGTCTTTCTATGATGAGTGATTTTATATCACACTGGATCTCATTATTCAGAGTGAACTTTTTGGTTTGGGCTTTTGAGACAGGGTCTTCTTTTATGTCCCATACTGGCCTGGATGGAATGCAGCTGTCCTCCTGCCTCAGTCTCAGTACTGAGATTACAGGTATGTGCCACGGAACCAAGAGCTGTACTTCATAGGTAAAAGCCTATGTGTATTTGTCATCTCTTAGTTGTTGCTTAAGAAGAGAGATTACTGTCCTCAGCTTGCTCTTGCAAGTGTGCACTGACAGGTGGAGAAGGCATTTCAGGAGAGCGCTCTACTTCATCCTCAGGGGCCACACCACTGTGAGGTGCTCACACCACTGTGAGGTGTCTTTACGTAGCATCCTCCAGCTTCATTATAAAGGAGACAGCCAGTCTTCAGTGCAGTGGTTCTCAACCTGTGGGTTGTAACCCCTTTGAGGGCCAGCTGACCCTTTCCCAAGAGTGGCACAGCAGATATCCTGTATATCAGGTATTTACATTATAATCCATAACAGCAGCAAAATCAGCAATGAAGTAGCAGGGAAGGTAACTTTATGATTGGGGTCACCACAGCACGAGGAGCCGTGTTGAAGGGTTGAAGCGGAGGCAGGAGGACAGAGGTAGTAAGTTTGCAGCTCTCTCTTCCCACTCTGACTTCAGCATGACCAACTTGCCCTTGGGCCAGCTCTTTCTCTACAATTGTTCCTAGGGCTGTAGGAGGTAAGGGGTGTTTTTGGGAATGGGGAATTGGGGGTGGGGGTAGAGTGTTTTGGCCAGGCCAGGTGTGTGGGATCCTTTCTTGGGTCTGAGGTCTGCTCTTCTCTGCACACTGCCCTGGCTGGAGGACGTGGGTCTTCCAAGTTTAGGTGCAATCGTTTAGAACCAAAGTGAGACTTCGCACTCTAATTCTCCCAGGGCCTAATGTCCTCAGATACACAGAACAGAGAGAACTGAAGGTGGCTTGCCAACAGGGTGGCGTTCCCTGCCCGTGTCATCGCGGCCTCCTTCTACTGCTGGACAGCCCTGTGCTGTGCTCTGCTCGTCAGAATACCTACTTATTTTTCATCTCTGAGCACTTTCAGCTCCCTGTCTATTAATGCTGAAAAGCTCATAGCTTGGTAGCTTAGTAGCTTTTCATAGCCTGGTCACCGGTCCCATGATACCTAGCAGGCTGCTGAAATCACTGATAATGTGACAGACATCTTGTAAGCATCTAGATGCCATGCGTAATGATGCAGGCCTTTATTCGCAGTACTTTCGAGGCAGACACAGGGGGATCTGTGGCCAGCCTGGTCTACATAGTTTGAGTTCTAGGACCCTGAGTGAGACCCTTAGTGAGACCCTACCTCGAAACAAACAGAGAACAGCTAGAAATCTTTGAAGGATTTCGTGAAGTCCACAGTGATTAGAAGCTGAGATCCATCACCGCATGATCATACGCTCTTCCTGAATGTGGTTGTTGATTTTGCTTTGTTTTGTTTTTCCACGTACACGTGAGTGCATGAGTGCAGGTGTCTGTGTGTACGAGCATGGCAGATATCCTTGGGAGCAAAAGCATTTCATCCCCCTGGAGCTTGAGTTGTCGGAGGTTGTATGCAGCCTCAGGTACATGCTGAAAATCTGACTGGGGTCCTGTGGAAACACAGTAATTGCTCCTAACTAATGAACTGCTTCTCCAGTCCCTGAGTATGTTCCTCGTCTTTCAAGTGAAGTTGCTAACTATCTCTGAGGCTATAGGAAAGATAGGAAGAATATATAGTCTACTGGGCACCAGGCACGGTACCCCAAATCACCACAGTGTAAGCAACCAGAGCCCCATGCCTCTTTTACACTGAGCTCCTGCCTTTGGCTAGGGCATGCCATGCTCCTAACTGGTCTTGGCTTCAGGGTCATATTACCCATGGCACCTTACACCAGAATACAGAGTCTGAGAGGAGAGAGGGTGGGCTCCAGCTGAGAGCAGAAGGTGGTTCTTTGTTCCTCTACTTCCGGTTTTTCCTACTGCAGATAAATGGGTCTTGAACCATCCAGTTAAGAGTTAGTTCTGAACATCTCAGAAGCAAATGGGAATAGGTTAGGTCTGGAGAACACTGACAGTGCTGTGTAGTGCTGTATCCAGGAAACACTCTGACGCCCTCCTCTCCCAGTTCACAGTGTTCTAGTGAGACACAGGAGCATGTGCTTATGAAAGCAGGAGAGGACAGGCACGGCGAAAAACGCCCTCAGCCTAAGGAGCTGAGGCAGGAGAATTGAGTCAGGCCAGCCTGGTTTGCATGATGAGACCCTGTTTGAAAAAATAGTGGCGAAAATTGTTACAAAGTGGAATCAAGTAGGAAAAACATAATGCATATGGCAAAGTATACTTATAGTTAAAAAAAATGAAAATATAGTCAGTGAAAATATTGGTACCAGTACAAAAGTAGACCTGTTTCTATTGGCATGTTTATATGTAGGTACATGTATATTGGCATTCATGGAGAAAACACCCATTTTTAAAAGTATGCATATCTGTAAATGCATACAAGAAAGAGACGTAAAAATACACACCAAAGTATTATGTTGGATCGCTGTGGTGTGGCCTTTTATGTGTATTTCACAAGCGTTAATCTTTATTTGTACCTGTTTTAACTTTTTTACTCATAGTGCTTTACCTTTTCCAAATTTTCAACATAAATGTCTTTTATAGTAAGAATTAGTTTCTGGTTATAGCTTGTTGACATGCCTGTTTCTGAATAAATCTTCTGGCCCTAGCTATTCTCTGTGGAGACAAGTAGATTAGTCGATTTCTCCTGTACGTTGCTGTCGCATATTCTCTGTCTTGCAGTTTTCTTCTCTGACTGACTGTGCACATCTGTGAACTTGTCCTGCTTACCCCTGTGGTCTCCTCTCACCGTTTAGTTTCCTCTTGAATGCACACAGTGTCCCAGTCCTCAGGTCTGGGCTTAGAAATAAAGGAAGGTCTCCTTCCAGACCTGCTCCCTTCCTGCAGTTGTGAGGACGTGAGCTCACCCGGATGCCTCGCCCATGGCTGGCGGTGGGGCTGACATCCTCCTCAAATGTATGCTGTATCCTGGCCATTGTGTTCTTGACCTCTGGTCAGGCTTCCTCCTCGGCAAGGAGGAAGTTTGCTATGCACTCCAAACAGGGGCTCACCAGTTGCGTTTGTGTGCGTGGTGCATTTGCTGTCCTATTCCTCTGTGTAGAGCAGGCTGGTTTTGAACTCACAAAGATCTACCTACCTCTGCCCCTCCCCCAAATGCTGGGGTTAAAAGGGTGCAGCACCACTCCCGGCCATACTAGTAGTTAAAGATTCACTCCTTTATCTGTGTGGTAATCCTAAATTTATTCTATGACTGAGTGCCCAAAACTTTTAATTAGGTTGTTTAAAGCCTGATTTATGCCATCCTCAGGGAAACAAAACTTTCCCTTTGACCCAGACATGATTTTATTTGTTTTGTTTTTGAGACAGCCCTGCCTGTCCTGAAACTATGGAGACCAGGCTGCCCTCAGCTCACAGGGAATGTGCTGGGATTGAACGTATGCGCCATCACTCTTGCCTTGTTTTGTTTGGATGTTTGTTTGCAACAGGGTCTCAGTAAGCAGTACTGGGTAGCCTACAACACCCTATGTAGACCAGGCTAGCTTCCAACTCAGATCTACCTGCCTCTGCCATACATATATAATCTGCATTAGCTGTGTTATCTCCACATTCAGTTCTGCTTCTCGTAACATTATGCTGCATTTGGTGCGGAGTCAAAGGCTCCCGCTCAGTGGCCTGGCCACCAGTCCCTCCCTCACACACAGGGACCAATATATCAGGCGTAGTTCTTTGTAGACTAGCTGAGCTCTGTTCATGCCACAGCCTGGCCATGGTTCTGCTACAGTGGAACTCAGTTTTTCCCGGCTTTATAGTAACTATTGCTGGTGCTGCTCCAGTAAACCATCCCATCTTCAGCTGGGGCCTCACCTTCCCCACCAGTCGCCTCACATTGCTCTGTCTGGTATGCTTTTAGATTTCCAAAGAAGATTTCTGGACTGTGTGATGCCTGAGAGCTTGCTAGGCACAGTATCCTAGCACTTGCCTTGAAAAGTTCTCTCAAAATAAGTGGAAAGAAGAAACCACGTTTTTTTATGACTGCTAGTGAATGAAGTTAGCTGAAATTGTGTTATTACAGGAGGGTGTAAGGCAGGTACAGAGCCCATGTATACCTTGGCATGCACATGGAGGTCACAGGGCAACAGTTGGTTTCTTTCGTATGCCATGCTAGTATCAGGCTTGAAATTCAGGTCATCACGTTTGGAGGCAAGCACCTTTTCCATCTTGTAGGCCCTGAATGTTTGTCCAGGTCCCTAATCTATTTGAAGTTGAGTTCTGTGCAAGGAGTGAGGTGTGGAGATCTAGATTTATTCTCCATAGTTGAGTAGTTGGACCAGCACTGTTTATTGAAGGCACTGTCTTTTCTCTAGCGTGTAGTTTTGGCCTGGTTATAAAAAGTCAGGTGGCCGTGTGAGTATGGGCTTATATGCGGGTCTCCAGTTCTGTTCTCTGGATCATTGTGTATGTTTTTATGTTTTATGCCAGTACCATGCTGGTTTTATTACTATGACTTTACTACTGGAACCTTTGTTACTATAACTTGAAACCTGGGGTGGTGATAGCTATAGCAGTGTTTTCATTTTTCAGGATTCTTTTGGCTATTTTGAGTTTTTTGTGTTTCCATATTAATTTTAAGGTTGCTGTTTCAATTTCTGTGAAGAATTGCATTGGGTAGGTTTGTTTGTTTGTTTATTCTGAGGCAAGGTTTTACAATATAGCTCTGGCTGGCCTCTAACTCAAGAGATCTCTCTGCTTTTGACTCTGGAGTGCTATGATTAAAGACATGTGCCACCATGCCTGAGCCCCTGCATTGGAATTTTGATGGGGAATGTATTGGATATGTAAGTTGCTTTAGTAGGATGGCTATTTTCATAATATTGAATCCTACCAATCCATGAACATGGGAGTTATTTCTGTCTTTGGTGTCTTCAGTTTCTTTCTTTAAAGTTTTCATTTACAGGTGTTTAAGAATGAGCTCCCTTTGCTTGATGGTCCAGAGCTCTGGCTCAGCTACGTTTGAGGCACCTAGAATAGATTTTTAGGGAAAAGCAAGTGTTTTCTTACGGATCTAGAACTGTTAAGGGCTTTGTGGGTACAGACTGCAGGAGAAATGCTTGCTTGGATGACAAGGTGAATTTGCACTTTGTTGAGTTAGGACCTTCTCGTTGCAGAAGCCTGTCCTTCATCTCTTCCACAGGAACTTCTTGGTGCATTGATGGACTAGTGTGTGCCAGTGTGGACTACTGTGAGCTAGTCTAGAAAGGACAACACACAATTTAGTGACAGTAGTTTATCACAAATCTCTTTGTGTTCTCTGGCACCTTTCTGGTTTCTGAGGCTGAAGGGTACCTGTTCTGACAAAAACTGGGGCCAAAGCCCTACAGAGTACTTAGGCAGTAAGGCTGGACAAGACATGGTTCAGTGTGGGGAGGCTCACCTGCCTCCCTGAGGGAGGAGACTGCAAGAACTCCCTGGCCCTGTGAACGGAAGCCCAGGCCTCTTCCCAGCCCTGCAGAGATAGCAGTGTCCTGCACTGCAGAGCACTTTTGTCCCGCTCACTTGGTGTGCTGTTAGGGGTGTCATCATGGTCCTAATAATTCATTCATGTAATGTGGGCCTCTAAGTGTCCGTTTGTGTTACAAGTAAATAGTTCTCTTACCTACCTTACTCTTGTAATGTCTTAATGTTTGGTGCATTTACTTCTCGTGAGATTTACCAATATTTCATTCAGGTAATGAAAATCTCTCACTCTTCAGTTGACCTCAGATATACTTATTATGGTATTGTGTAAGTGGCTGTGTAAGTCAAGTTTAAGTCTGCATTAGTGCAGCTTCTTTACACTTCAGTTTTGTAATTGAGTAACTGGGAACCTTGGTTGGTAGAAGGATAGGACCATGGCAAAGAGGCCACCTGCAGGGGTACATGCAAACATGTAACGTTTTTGTCCCATGTTTTGTTTCCACAGTGAGAGAAAAACGCAAGAGTCTCTTCATTAACCATGTAAGTGAAACTGCCTCCTCGTGTTTTCATAATGCTTGTACAGGAGAGTGTTTGGTAGGTGAGGCTGCCCTGTGTGCTGTGTGAGGCGTGATGAAATGCTAATTTGCCAGGCATTACTAGTGCCGAGTGTCCTTGGAAGGGGCTGTTGTGGACAAGACCACAGTGCCCCGCAAACCCTGCACAGGTCCCGACAAAGCAAAGGCTGTTCATCTTGAACCTCTCCTTTCTGCTTGCTCCTACATTCCTGGTTTTTGTAGCGCAGTTCCCTTTGAATAAACATAGTTATTTTCAAAAGCAGTTGTCTGCTTCCTCTCTCTCCTGCACAGTGGCTGTTTGTGGGACACCGTCTCACATGTTTGCGTGTCTCAACAGCAGTTTGTATGTGTGGGGAGACTGTACGTGGCCCCTTAATTTTAAAAGCATTTTTAAAACTTCCCTCTAGTGTCTTAGCCATTGTGAGTAGAGTTTCTCCCCTTCGTGGCCACAGAGGCTAGTGCCAGGCACACCCCCTTCTCCAGCCTCTCTCCTCCCCTCCCGGTCTAAGCCTGTCGTGTCCTTCACACAGAAACCGGCTTCGACAAGGTAAGAAATGATCAGTTAGGTCAACTGCCAGAGTATGCTATAAGCTCTCACAGTGAAAACTGCAGTGACACATTTGACCCTACAAAGGCTTGCCTCGGCTTCTTAGACTGTACTTTGTAACTTGTAGATCCTGATGTACTTAGTGAGAAAGCTGTAGTAAAGACTGTTAGGGTCAACAGCAGAATGCTAGGCTCATAGGAAACAGGGGACACCTGCTGTGTGCAGATCCCTCTCTAGAGGTTAAAGGCTCTAGTTCCTATCAGGTTTCTATTTATTTTTTTATTTTTATTTTGCTTGTGTTATATGAAGGGACATATATGCCAGTGTGTGTGTGTGTGTGTGTGTGAGTGTGTGTTTGTGTGTGCGCGCGCTTACCCGCGCGTCACAATTGTCAGAGGACAATTCCCAGGAGTCACTTTTCCAGCGGCCTTGTGGGCTCTAGGGATGAAATCAGAGTCATTAGAGCTGCCCCTACAGAGGGCCTGGACCCCTGAGCCACCTTTTCAGCCCGTTGTCAGATTTCTAAGGCACTTTCCTAGCCCTCTTCATTTGTTTTGTTGTTGTTTGTTTATTTTTTAACAGCCAAAATTGTTTATTTACACTTGAAGTCTTTATATAGTTATAATACAGTTTTATACATCAAAAAATGCTATCACAACAGTATGAAGTATAGCACAGATAAACAACATGAAGCCAGCATGAAACAAAGCTGGGGTGGAAAGGCAAGCCATTTTTCTTTTAATTTGTTAGGGTTAGGTTAAATTTGATAAAGAACTAAGGAACTATGTTTTAGAACATCAGGGTCTTCCTGTTGAAGATTTAATTTCACAGTTTTGTATCCCTTGTAGGCAAAAATAAGACTAATTTCCCACACACTGTTGACACACTGTAATTTCAATCTTGGAACTTCACACCAACCTCCCTTTCAACAAACCCCAACATACCCAAAACAAAGGAAATCTAGAAGAGGAGACAACAAAATTCGATCCTCAGGGAAAGGGAGAGTCAAAACAGTAGACTCCATTCCATCCTTCTGGGTAGCGCCTCCTGGCTGTGTAGTGTAGAGTCTGTAAAGCTTCTTCGGTGTCACAGTGTGTGCATGAGCAGCACTGATGGAAAGGCTGGGCCTCTGTGTGCTAGTGGCCAGGTGTCTTCCTGAAGCTATGAGCTGAGTGATCAATGTTGTCTCTTACAGTTGCTTCCTCATGGTGTGTACTTGTGCTTTCCCTGCACTAACACTTAAGCTAATGAGCACCTAAGGGAACAGCTGAAGTTGCAAGCAGACCCCCTAATCCAGTTTGAGGGCGTTTGAGGAGAGAGGGGCCAGGCTCCTCTAGGTAATGGGGGTGGGGCGTGCATGCTGTCACAGCTCCACCCTTCCTGTTGGTTTTTATGCTCTCTCCCTGACCTCACCCACGTCCTGCCCAGTCAGTACCCAGGGGCCCAGCATGTGGATGTGGGTGCCAGGGAGTGCACACTAACTCACGCTTCCCTGTGTGTTTCCCAGCTGTCCTGCAGTGAAGTCAGACAGTTGCCGCTCTCACGCATTCTTGTTCTTGAGGGAAGATAGCTGTGTGCTAAGTTTTTCACACTGTTCACAGACTTGCCTGCTGATGAGCACGTAAGTTCTGCTGCTCCTAAAAAAAGCTAAGTGGTGTTCAACCACATGAGGTAGAGTCAAAGGGAGAGTACAATTGTGAGTTTCCCAGCTTGTCACTTAAAAGTTAGGAAAAGTGCCGGGGAGGGGGTGGTGGTGGAGGGTGGCTCCGCAGCTGGAGGCACTTGTTTTCAGAGAGCCTGTGCTCAGTTCCCAGCATCCATGTAGGGAGGCTTATGTTCTCTTACAGCTCACGGGGCCTGACACCCTGTTCTAGCCTCCTCAGGAATATCTGCATGTGCCGAGTGTATGTATGTGTGCACACACACACGTACATGAAAGTAATAAGACAGATGTTTTTAAAAAGAGCAGTAGGAGGAGGAGGAAATGCTGACAGTTGGACCATATTCTTACTACCTGACTTGGACAGTATCCATCCCCTTCCACTAATGGGAAAACAGGCATAAAGAGACCAGTGAGACAGGAGAGCCAGGACTGGCACTTCCCTGTGCTGCTCAGAGGTAACAGTTATGTTTCCCCGGGACAGTTTAGCCTGTATGGTTCAGTTTTGGATATGGATCCTACGTAAATATTTCAAATTTATCTTCAATTTTAGAATGCCTGGCATCCTCTGTCCTTTTTTATATAACTTTTTCCTTTTGCTTGATTTCTCCTTTGAGTTTCTGAAGAACCTGTGTAGTGTGTATTGCTTAGGCAGTCTGCAAAGAGGTTGCTGGTACTCAAGAGGCATCAAAGCAGTGGTTACAATGAGCTAGTGAAAAGAAATGGGCAAGGTTCCTCTGTCCTAGCAGGAGCTTGAAGTAGCTGGTCACCTTACATATGCAGTTAGGAAGCAGACAGGGCTGAAGGTTGTAAGCTCACTTTCTTTGTACATGTATGTGTGTGTGTCTATGTATCTATGCAGCCTGGAGCTCTATCCCATGAAGTGGTGCTGCCCACATTTACAGTGCATCTTCACACTTCAGTCACCTCAGTCTTAAATCTCACAGGCGTGCTCAGAGGCAGATCTTGTCAAGTTGAAAATTGCTGTTAACTTGCACAGTTGGGAGAGTGACCGCCTCTGGCTGGATGTTCTTTTGGCTCCGGTAGCACACACAGCAGGAGAGAAGCCTCAACCTGGGTCTCTCCTGGAAGAAGTGAGCTGCAGGCTGGAGAAGGAACGAGAAGGGTTCAAAGCGATTAAATGCAGATACTGCTAAACATTTATCACATAGGATATCACATAGGATGAACCAAGTGGCTCAGAAAGATTAATATTCTAATCAGCCCCCTTTTTTTTTTGATGTAATTAGAATGAACAGTTAGAGGAAAATGTGATAAGGTTTGAATAATTTTAAGGTGTTGTGTAATGGACTTTATTTAAAATTTGTCTCTTTTTATAATCTTGCTGAAGTTTTGGTTTTGCTTTTGATTTTCTTGAAGGATACTTAAGTATATCTTTTAACTAAAATTTGAAAATCTCTGATTATAAATTACTGTGTTGTAGATAATTACAGGTGAGAATCTTCCTAAAATATAGAGAAGATTGTATTTGCTTCATTTTTCTATGACATCCTCTTGACTGCTAGCAACAGCATATATAAAGTGAGTCATCCTTAGACAGTGAAGTTTGGGGAAGGTGGGAAGAAAATGTTTCAAGATAGTATCAGGAGTGGAATGACCAGCCTTTCTCAGGCTTATTTCACTGCAAATGTGTTTTGAAACCAGGAAGCTGAACAGGGAATATTCTGTAGTGTCATGCTCTGCAAAAAATTCAGAGAATGTGCCTCGATTAAGATAGATGATTGTTCTGAAAACTTCTTAAGGAAATAATACAAGTGGAAATTTATGTGTCATTTAAGCAAAAATCCTATTAGTTGGACTTATAGCCAAAAGAACATTGAAGCCCTGCTTCTGACATCTTGAAAATGTTTTGAAGTGTTAGTCTTCTGTCATCTTCAGTGAGTCATGATGGCTTTCCTGTTTGACTCATGGGAAGCAGTGTAGGGAAGGTGATCTGCAGACTGATTGCAGTACATGCAGGCAGGCTAGCACGCTCAATGGGAGTTGAGATAGGTGTGATGTGTTTTTCCAAGTTCTGTGCTGATAACTGATGACGTTTTTCATAATACTTGAATATAAATTGGGGCTTTGTTACATAATTGTTAAGACCAGGACTCCCTAGTAGTCATGTGACGTGTTCCTCTCATTTTAGGAACACTGACTTAAGTAGTTTTTGTTCTTTTAGGTAATACAGTTCTGAATTGATTGTGAGCTGTGAGTAATTGAAAAAGAATTCCATATAAAATGGGATCTTTGCTAGTTTCAGTTTGTAGCTTAAATTTAGGAAGTAAAGAAGGAAGTAGTTTGGAATTTGATGTGTTTAGAATTTTGAACTTTGTTTCTAAGAGAATTGTTCTTATTGGAAGAGAAATCTGTCAGATAACTAGTGTACTGGCACCAATATAGTATTCTTAGAGGATGCTAAAAAAGACCCAGTAATTGCCAATTTCAGTTATGTAAAGATTTTAGCATCTACTAAGATGAAGGAATTTGACTTATTTAGAAGTAGTTTCAAATTGAACGAAGAGTAATAAAATTAAAAGGGAATGAATGCTACCACGCTGTCTTTGCAAACCCAGTGTCACCACAGATAATGATAAACAAAGAAGGAAAATAATTGTACTGTCTCTTTGATGGATATATTCACGCAATAATTCTCAATGAAATACTTGGAAACTGAATTCACAAACACAAAATCATACTCCATGACCGAGTTGGCTTCATTTCAGAGGTTTAGGATGGTTCGACATAAAACAAATCAATAACTTAATGCATCACATAAATGGACTTTAAAAACAATATATGGTCATCTCATAGTTGTAGAAAGGTGTTTTTGTTTGTTTGGTTGTTTTACAAAATCTAACATCACTCATGATAAAAGCCCAAAGGGACAAAGACTAGAAAAACACCCCAGTGTGATAAAAAAGAAAATCATATCCACAAATCTATGTCAGACATTAGCTAAATGGGGAAAAACGAGTATATTCACTGAAGTCTGGACCAGGGTAAAGATGTTCACTTGTCCACTGTCTGCAGTTGTGTTTAGTATTGTTCTTGAGGTCTGAGCTACAACACTGAGACAGGAGAAGGAAAGAACAGAATAAAAATAAGCAGAGTGAGAATGTCCATATTTTTAAATAGATAGAAATCTGTACACAAGAGACTTAAAGACAATCAGAAAGTTCTTAAGGCAGATGAACTTTTGCTGCAGGAGAGTAGTATACAAAATTACTGTTAAAAAAATCTGGAGCATTCCTATATTCCTTTCACAGTTCAAAAAGTTTTAGAAAAAACATGTACAGTATAAACTATAAAAACCTGAAAAAAGAAATTGAGAACAAGTAGCAGGACTAGAGCCTACCACAGAGGGCCTCGGAAAGATTCTACCTAGCAGTGTATCAAAGCAAATATTAAAATACATAACCAAACCTTTGGCAGAGTGCAGGGAATCATATGAAAGAAGGGGGAGTTACTATGACCTGGAGAGGACAGGAGCTCCGCAAAGACCAAATATAGCAGGGCACAGGGTCTTTTATGTGACTATTTCTCCAACCAAGGACCATG
>CM053760.1:73849297-73968676 GCA_028658305.1 Pachyuromys duprasi
AGAGACCCGATAAGCTAGAGTTAGATGGAAGGGGAGGAGGTCCTTCCCTATCAGTGGACTTGGAAAGGGGCAGGGAGGAGATGAGGAAGGCATGGGGGGGATAGGGAGGGAATGTGGGAGGGGGCTATGGCTGGGATACAAAGTACATAACCTGTGATTAAAATAAAATAAAATAAAATGTTAAATAAAACAAAATAAAATTGTATGCTTTAAGGCAAAAAAAAAAAGAGTAACATTTTTCTTTACATGAAAGCTTAGAATTAACCTGTGTGCCCTGTTAACAAATAAAAAGATTCACCAACAATAAAAAAAAAAAAAAAAGAAATTGAAATTCTAGAAGATGGGAAGACCTGTGACTGTCCTCTGTGAGAGAAGGCCCGGCCTTTGCTGTGAGTTGGAATGTGGTTCCTGAGCATAGGGCACACACTCTCAGGCCCTGAGCCCGCCTTCCATTGCCCAGGCCTGAGGCGGGGAGGGAGAGTAAGCTTTTTACTTCACTTTTGTATGGTCTTTCTGCTGCATGGTCAGAGTTTGCTGAGGGCAAAGGATGACCGTCTGCTCCTCATACTGACCAGTAGGCCTCTGTGTCATGTTCTACCAGGTACATGGTGACAGCTCAGGTTCCATGTTCCTGTCTTCATCCTTGGCTCTTAGGTGCCTCGGGTTGCATAAGGAGGGATTTCCAGGTAGAGAATGATAGTGAAGAAAATATGTAGTACCTGTAGTATCCTTTGTCCTCACCGTGTTGTACCATCGTGTACCATAGTCCAGGATGGGCTGTGATCTGCAGTGTCAGCGAATGAACCCTTTCCACCCAGCTTGAGGTTTAGTCATGGTGTATCTGTCATACAGTAGACAGGTACTGAAACCAAGGTGACCATCTATGGCCTAAGCCAGGATGGTGAGCACCTCAGCCTAGTTACTGTGGCTCCGTGGGCCTGCCAGCCCCTTCCTAGTACCAGTCTCCTGGACATGTTGTCCTTCCCTTCAGGATGTCCTAGGCTTCTCTGTGGGCTCTGCAGTGCCAGCTTGTTACCCTCACACAGTTGGCTTGTACAGGTCCCTGCATTTGTCACAGAGCGGCAGACCTCCTGTGCTGGTGGGTAGGGCTTTGAGCATGCCAGCCAGAGAAAGTGAGCTGCTTCTCACCTGGTGACTCAAGGAAGCCTGAGTCCTGGCCCTAGACAGTCCACAGAGTGCGTGCAGGTGATGGCACAGCATGGATAGTGGCACAGAGGTGAGCACAGGGGGAGGACCGAGGCCCCCATGGGAAGAGTAGTGGGAAGGCATCCTGAGGAACAATCTGAAGGGCAAACCAAACTGGGAAAGAACGTGCCTTCAGGGTACGTGTGTGCAGTGTGGCCAGCTGAACCCAGGCTAAACAGGATCTGCCTGATGGCCTCCGTCTGATTTGATGAGTGATGAGCTACATAGGGTCACTGTGGAGGGTGCAGTGAGACTAGCCCCTACACGCTTACATGGTGTATGTGAACTTGTGTAGGCACACTTGTTTCTTGTATCTGACTGTCATCCTTGTTGGGATTACAAAGCAAATAACCTCAGTATCTAAAACACAAGGTTATAACAATATTCAGATTTTTTTCTGCATGCAGTCCAAATGGTTTTATGTTTTAGTGGACCTTGGTGTAAATAGTAAATTATTTTGTACTATGGGATTGTGTAGAAAGATTGACTTGTTTCAGTAGAGCTCTACACGGACCTGCTTAACACATTCATAATTTACTTTGTAAACCACACACTATTTGAAAGGCAAGTGCTCTCACTGCAGTGGAGGTCCGTCCTGGGCTCCTCTTTTCAGCACAGTTGCCGCTAGCTTGAGGTTGTTTTCTGACACTCAGACGTCACTAGAATTCTCCACTGTCTGTACCATGAAGACTCTTTTTCAAGTGAAGGAGGGTCTTGGTCATTTTCTTTTGTTACCTGGAATCTAGACATCCCACACTGAAGATGCAGCAGTATTGTGCACAGGAGCAGGGCCTTCCACACACGGGTCTCTAACACAGATTAACTCACACATTCCTCACAGTGACTGTGTAAGGCCAGATCTGCTGTTCCCACTGCTCGTCGGGTAGGTAAATTCAGCTAAGCAAAGGGAGGCAAAGTAAGCTAGCAGGCAGGCCGTTACCCGGGGCACATGCAAATGCATGTTGTAGTTTCTGTGTTCTTCTATTGTCTTACTTCTTTAACATTTATTTTATTACTATTTCTTGAGATTTTTATACATGGTTACATATTTACATCATTTCCACCTTTTACTCTTTCCCCTCCAGCTATTCCTTCTCAACTTCTTGACTTTTTCTTCTTGATTATCTCTGTCTCTCTGTCTCAATCGTGCGCTCACACACACACACACGCGCGCTCACACACACACACACAGAGGGAGAGAGAGAAAGAAAAGACAGAGACACAGAGAGAAACATACACACATATAAATACAACCTGCTGAGTCCAGTTAGTGTTGCTCATATGTATGTTGGTATGTTTAGGGATGATTACTCGGGATTATGTAACCTGTCATGAAACTTGTCCCTCACTGAGCAGGCAGTCAATTGCCTGTGACTTCTCATGCAGGGGCAGGACCTTGTGAGATTCCTCTTTTTCTGCTTTGAGGTATCAGCTAGTTTTGTCGTTGTGCAGGTCTTGCTTAGGCAGCCATATTGCTTGGACTCCATGGCGCACTCTGTGTCACTGGAGACAGCAGCAGGTCTCAGCAGACCTCTCCGTCGTCTGGCTTGTACGGTCGCTCTGCCCAGAACATCTTCCACGATGTCTCTGAACCTCGGGTGTGGGGATTGTGCTGCAGATATATCAGCTGGGGATGGGCACACCACATCACAGCTCTGACCAGGTGCGAATTTCTCCTGTCTGCTGCAAAAGGAAGTTCCTTTGATGATCAACAAGAGTGACACTTATCTCTGGATGTAAGGATAAACAGACCAGACTTAGGAATTGTAGTGGTTAGGGTTCAGTGCCTCCCCAGCCATGGGCAGTTGGTTAGGTTGTGTGTTCCCGGGATGAATTCCGTCCTTTGGGATGGGCTGTGAGTCCAGTTAGGTGGCTGTTGGCTAGCGTGGAGATAGAAGTGGCAGAGTTGCACCCTTGAGTGTGTCTTGCTGTGCTTGTTGTTGTGGTTTGTAGCCAGTGTCTGCTCTGCCATCTTTTGACCAGAGATTGGAGCCTTGCAGGGAGAGGCTGTGTCACAAGTGGACTGCTCTGTTTTCAGAATTGGGGGACAATGATAAAGCATGGCTGAAGTGCACAACTAGCTAACACACTAAGTAGCATCTAACATGTAGATGAAGCCCACATGAGTGTTGTGTGACTCCTGCAGACACAGCTAGTGCTTTGGTATCATGGTATCTCCACCTCCTGCTGTGCCCTGAAAGACACAGTGCAGTACACAATCCCCGGCACAGGCTCTTCTGTTCTGTTTCTGCTCTCCGTATCTTAGTGGCATAAGGTTTTAGGTCGGAGACAGCTTGCACTCTGCGATTTCAGCAGTGGCACCTCCAGTGGCGAGCCACTCTGAAGCTGAAATGTGAGGGCAGGGCACTAGTCACAGAAATCACTGTTCTGGGAATGGAGTTGTCACCTTAGAGGGGATTTCACCCCTCAGTCCCGGGATGCAGTGACTAAACGCTAGGCCACCCCAGGCCAGGCCTGATACCTTTGTGAGAGACTGACCTTTGACCCCATCAGTCTGCATACATAGTGCATGTTCTTGCCCACAGACTGGACGCCGAAGGGGAGGGTTCTTTCAGGCTCATTCCTTGCTGCAGTGTTGCACACTACCCACTGCTCCAGTTCTTGGCAGTTTATGCATCACACTTTGTCTTCAAGGCATTTATCTGAGGAAAGAGTTGAAACCCCATGAGATCTAGAAGTAAAATACTGTTTTTTTGGTTTGTTTGAATTACTAACATTATAATCTGTCTGTAAAATATTTATTAACGTGGTAACTGATTGCTAAATTCATGTCAGTCTGTCATGCACCTGTAGCATGGAAATGTCAGAAGGATGGCTTAGCATTTCTTATATTTCTTAATATCATATGACTTCAGTTTATTACTACAAGAGAATTTCTTTTAATATCATCCCAGAACACCTTAAGGAGAATATTGATTATTTGATCGACCTGAAACGCCATGGTAAACGTAATGTTGTAGTCCTAAGTGAACTTCACAAGTGTTCTTCATGTGCTTTACCACACCTAGTAGTGAGCTTCCGTGGAGGCTCCAGAGCCTTGCCTTGTGGCCTGAGGCTGGTGTTCCTGACCTGCAGCTGCTTGCAAAAATGTTCCATTGTACTGTCACTAGTGGGACCTTCTAGTACTGTTTTAAGGAGGCAGACACCTAAGATATAAGTAGTAAGTATTCTTGAGAAATTTGTCGGTTTAGCGTTTGTGTGTGTGTGTGTGTGTGTGTGTATTACTCAGGATGCTGCATATGTTTATAGTTTGACTGCTGAGGAGACCTACAGATGGGAAGCAGATGTGCACATGCTGGGCAGACACCTGGACCTCGGTCTAGGTGCTTTGTATCCCAGGGGTTTTGCTAAAGGGCGACAGGTCAGGCAGGTGGTTCTGTGGTGTACAGGGGGTTTGGTTTTAGTTGTTGAGAGTGACACCTGCCTGTCAAAACCTTGAGTTTTTTTTCTTTTCTTTCTAACCCAGAATTATCCAGATGGAAGTCTACTAACTCTGTTTTCCAAACATCTGATAAATTCCTCTTTAGCTCTCCAGCTGTCCTCAGCTGTAAAGTTTGTGTTGCCTCTCAAAAGCTGTTTCTTTGCTCAAGTTCTGCACAGAACTTAAACTTGCACAGTTACTAAAACCACAGTCATTAGGTCATCTCTACAAGAGCCCAGTCTTCCTCTTCGGAGTACAGTGTGTCTGACAGAAACACGTCCACTTGATATACACTTATGCATATGAGTCAGAGGTTTTTAGTTGGTCTAGGCTGTCTAGAGAAATGGGCATAGTGGATTCTCAACTTGATCTTTGTGCATAAAACTAAGATGCCATCTTCCCCGCTCACTCACCAGCTGTCCCCTGCATGCTGCAGGTTCCCTGAAGAAGGTGGGGACAAGGAGTGGTGGTGACTTAGCATGGAAGAACAGGACACCTCCCAGGGCAGTCCAGTCTCTGCTCTGTTAGCAGTTGTGGTAGAGCTCTAGCTAAGACATGCTTTTGTTTGTTTCTTTCTTGATTTGTGGTCTGATCTCAGTTAAAGGGGTAGTGTTGTGTCTTAGTTCTGTTGCTGTGATAAAATACCTTGACCAAAAGTAACTTGGGGAGGAAAGGGTTTATTTCACTCTAAATGTCTCAATCATAGTCCATCCTGTAGGGAATTCAGGGCAGGAATGAGAGGCTGTGGGGGAATGCTGCTTACAGACTTACAGGAATGCTGCTCCTGGTGGCTTGCTAGGTGTGCTTTCTTATAGCTCCCAGCCCAAGGGCAGCAAAGCCCACAGCAACCAAGAGAATGCCCAAAGACATTCCGACAAAGCGCTCTGGTGGAGGTATTTCCTCAAGTGAGGTTCCTGCCCTCCAGGTAGCTCCAGCTTCTGTCAAGTTGTCAAAAACTAGCTGGCACGTGATGCTTGGCAGAGTGTGAGTCTTCTTAACTGTTGTCATCTTGTTTTCTAGCATCACCCAGGCCAGACCTCAAGGAAGTACAGCTCCTGCTCCACCATCTTCTTAGATGACAGCACAGTCAGTCAGCCAAACCTCAAGTACACCATCAAATGGTGGGTATGCAGATATCTTTTTTGTTTGTTTTTGAGTTTTGGGGGGGGGATTGTTAGGCTTTTTGTTTGTTTTTGTGTTGTTTGGAGACAGGGTCTCTCTAGTCTTGGCTGTCCTGGAACTTCTAGGTAGTTAGGCTGGCCTTGAACTCATGGAGATCTTCCTTTCTCTGCCTCCCAAGTTCTGGGATTTAAAACATAGGCCGCTGTGTCTGGAAAGATACTTCTTAAAGTTATTTTTGTTTTATGTGTATGGGTGTTTTGCCCTTGTGTGTTTGTGCACCATGTGAATACAGTGCCCTTGGAGGCCAGAAGAGGGCCTTGGACTTCCTGGGGCTGGAGTTAGAGTGTTATGAACTGCTAGGGGGTGGGGAGGGTTGGAATTGAATGAACCCTGGGTCCTCTAGAAGAGTGGGCTGTGCTTTTAACCTCTGAGCCATATCTCCAGACTTGGGTGTGCAGACTTCTTTACCTCCCCCCAAGCTCTTCATAGGACCCGGGGGAGTGGTAACATTGGGAACACTGACTCTTGGGGATTCCTCTTGGAAAGTGGCTGGGGTGGCCAGATGTGGGGATGTCTGTGCATGCTTCCACTTGAATAGAGAGGCTAGCACTCACCTTATTTTAAATATGGATGGCCTAAAAATGTGACTGTTTTGTGTGTATCATGTACAGTTTCGACTTTTTGGTCTTGACTGAAGCTATCTCTGCAAAGTGCCAACAATATTTTGACTTTTAAATGAAATAAGACCTTTCCTTCCATCCCACATGGGGACTTCAGCTAATGCCTGGAGTGGAATGGTCTAACCATGATCCTCTTTGCAGCTGAGGGGTTTTGGCAGGCTCCATCTACATGTGTACTTAAGATGGACCTAGCGAGAAGATAAGGGAGGCTTTGGGTCAATCCCTCCCCCCTTTTTATTAATGTGGAATCACTTTTCTCACTCAAGGCAAAGAACACTGGTTCTCCTGGTACTATCTTGTCCCCATCAGCACAGTGACAGCAGCCATCCCTGGCAGGGGTCTCAGGAACTTCATATTACACAGCCTGGATTCAAGGGCTTGACTGAAATTCTGGGACATTTATCTCTGCTTACTTAATAACAACCCATATTAATGCATGAAGTGCTAAAATTACTACCTATAAAGTGTTCTATTTTCATGGGCCAAGATTTCTGAGTTGGAGGCACCATTTAGCGTTATGTGTGATGATCGCTTCCTCAGTCCAAGGTTCTAGGATTGCAGCTTTCATGGTCAGTGTCGTAGTCCTGTAAGTGGAAGTGGCAGTCACTAAGGATCTGTGCTTTGTCACATAGGGTTCCTTTCCCGCATTGCCCCACCATGTGGTGAGAGCCAGTCAGCATGAACCCAGGTGACCAGGGAAACTGATAAGAGATGTATCATACAGAGCACATAGTGTAATTATCCACATGACCTCACCTAACCCAGTCATTTCTCAGGGTGGAGCTCACTCCCAGGGAGTGGACAGTACAGAACTTTTTAGAGGTACATAGGGTTGGTGGAACAAAGTGGAAAGGCCTGAAGATCTTTGTGCCCGTGGCTCTTGACAGCTGCTCAAGCTCTGGAGTGCCTGGAGTGAGAGCACCTTGAACTTCTTCCCAGCAGCAAGGCTGAGATGAGAGAGAGTGTATATAGCATAGCAGAGGTCTTCCAGGGTCTCCACCTTCAACCCTTAGGCCACTTACTGTCAACCGCGGGTTATGTCACAGACACCGGGAACCTGATGAAAACAACAGGTGACATGTCTGAGTGTATAAATATCTGCTCATGGTTGTGGGTTCACATAAATCACTACTGGGAGTCACCTGGAAGCTTTATGTTGTGAAACATACATTCTGGCTGCAGCTGTCTGGGGTGTGGCTTGCAAAACTGAACCCTGAAGCCATTTCTGGGAGGCTTTTATAGATAGCCAAGGGTGAAGCCTCCATATTTAAGGGATGGCTATCCTTTTTCCCTCACCAGCATCACCTTAGTGTAGACATTTGATCTGCACCACCTAAACTTGAAATTACTTCACTGGTTCAGTTGCTCTGAAAGCTGTCCTCATTTGAAATGCCGTCTGGGAACCAGGTTGGGCTGCTACAGTCCTCTTTGGGTGCCAGCGTCTTTTACCTGTTTACATATTCAAGGGGATCAAGTACTCAAAAGCTAGCCAAGTAGTCCTTGGCCTGAGGAGCTCCTTGACACTCAGAAGGGAGAGGAGGAGCAGCAGGGTAGGCAGACCAAGCAGTTAGGTGCAAGCCCTGCCTACCACGTCATCTAAGCCTTACCCTCACCACCAAAAAGAAGCATCCTATTCAGTCCCCTTTCTCATTCTCTCTCCCTCTTACCTCATCCGTGTCATTAAACTCATAAACCATTAAGACTAGCTGAACTTTGTTATGGACATTCTTAATATTTGTAGCAAAACATCTATTTCCTAAGCTAGCTGCTGTTTCTGTGAGAGAATACCCATGGGTTCTAAACCACTGCTTCATAAGCTAATTTGTAGTGACTACATCCCTGTAAATTGGGGGTTGTTCAAGTTGACAAGAGTTTGCAAATTGTTCTGGAGACAGGATGACTAGGGTTATGGGGGACGAGTCTAGCAGTGGGGGAAGCAGAAGGGTCGGGGAGAGGCTAGAGAGTTAGGGTGCAGCTGACAGGTGACCTTGTACTTCATTGAATCTAGTCCTTACTTTGAAAACTTGGAATCTCTATCACTGCTTTAAATGCCAAATCTGGTATGGAGCTAGAGTTGCCAGTTCCACACCTCACAGCCAGCTTCCCATGCTAAATCCTAGAATAGTCACAAATGAAGGCTAATGAGGAGCAGAGGGAACCTGGGGAGTGCTCATGCCTCACTTCTGTGGTCACCCAGGACAGCTCTTGATTGATGGTCAGATCTGCTCTGCTCGGCTAGCTCTGGCTGAAAAGGCCGGTGTGGTCTAGCATTACATATCTCTTTTATTTGGCCTGTGTGTTTAGTTCCATGTGCCCTCATGAGAAGCATAGGGTCCAGGCTATTAGCTAGATTGCACCAAACCCTCTTGTGGCGAACATTACCACATGGTAACTATTTGATAAATAACCAGTAGTACGTTTCTCTAAAGATGGGGTACTAGAAGAAAGGGCATGAATCTTCTGTGGGTCAGAAATCCTGCTCAACTGTGTGAACCTCACATATCTCATTTAGAACACGGTCTGTGACAGTGCTGTGACTGTGGGAAGAAACTCTGAAAACACCGTTACTTGAACTCTGAAGCCGTTTTACCACAGTCATAGGACCCCCTCATCAGCTCAGACCCTTAGAGATTTTAGGACCGTACCCCTTGGTCCTTAGCCTTACACCTAGCTGAGCTCACGTAATGTACTGGGTCTGGGAAGAGATGAGGGAGTAACAGGCCGGTGCCAGAGTCTGTCTGGCTCAGTCACAGCACACCCAGCACACCCAGGCTTCTTGCTGCTCTCAGAGCTTGGTCTCTCGTTGCTCCTCCTGTCATTGCTACCTCTGGTGGTTCCTGAAGGTCTGCTTATTTTCTGTAAACCAGAACACATTGCAGTCCTGTTTTTAGAGGCAAAGAAAATAACTTGGAGACATTTTAAAGTAAGACAAAAGGAGTAAAAAGAATTTTAGACAATTAAAAAAATTTTAAAGGTAGCCCATCAACTTGCTCATGATCAAAACTCTGCCATTTTCTACTCAGAAGGAAAATGTTCTATCGAAGTATTGAAGGTGAGTGTCAGTGAATCTGAAGGGGATTCTGGTGGGGATACGTTGGTCATCCTCCTGCAGACACACTTGCTGTGTGTGGGTACTGGAAGCCACCCCCTCCCAACTAATTCCATTATAGGATGCTCCCTATAGAAGTAATATAGCCATAGATTGCACAGATATTTGTGAGCCTGTTTATTATGGTGTGAATTAATTACTGAACATTATGTACAATTTACTTAATTCACGGAGAATGATTAGTTATTCAACAATCAAATTATGAAATATAGCGAGCAGCTTTTAAAATCCTGTTTCCTAGGACTCTTTCCTAAGATCACACAAAGCAGTAACATGGCTTTCCAAGCATAGGATACCAGCCTCTTTGTCACACACATATAAGTAGAAAGAATAACTCTGTGTCTCAAACTGATGGTAGTTATTTGGGGCACAGAGATTGTTTTGTGAGACAGTCTTTCCGTGTACCTGGGATGGGATTACAAGTGTTCATCCCCGTTCTTGGCTAAAAGGTAATTTCATTTTAAAGTTGTTTTCCCCTAGTACTGGGAATCAGACTCAGGGCCGTCCACTGGGCAAGCACTGTGCCCCTGAACCCTATCTCAGCTCAGGTTCTTCTTCATGCTGTTTTATCTTTCCACAGTTTCTGTGGTGTATGTATTGTATTTTACATTAGAAAAGAAAAATTGAGGAGAATGAATGTTCATTACATTCAGATATTTGAAAAGTTTCGACAGTTTGTAGACAGTGCATCAGGTAAGTCGTGGCACCATTTTGGGAGGTGGATGGCTGTGCTGCACATCTTGCTAAACGGTGTGTGAGAGGAATAGCAACTCCTATTTGTGCTACTCATTATTCTTTCTGGTAGTTAGGAAAAAAACCTAGTAATTTTCTGAGGAAGGAAATTGGAGATTGCTACATAGGTTTAATTTGAAGTATTTTTGTGTAGTGCCTGCATTTTAAGAGTAGGGGAGCTTACCATCTGAGAGAAGGCTGTAAATTCCCGCTGCTACTCTAGTGTTTCCAAAAAAAAAGAAAAAACAGTTAAAATTCGTGGGCGTGACTCCCAGGGTGACTCAGCACTCTGGGTGAAATGGATTTCTCAGGTGGACCATTTGACTTTGAATTAAGTTTGGGGATCGTTTTCTGATAGTGCTTAGTACTTGAAGTGGTGAGTGTGTTTACAGACTCTGTTTTCTTTTACAGTGTAGCTCTTGCGATATATTACCACATCAAAAACAGGTATGTGGACACTGATTTCTGTGCTAAAAGTACCACACATTCTCTTGTGTTCTTTCTGGTCTTTAACGTTGAGTTTATTTTCTTAGCTGATGCTTTCATAGACCTTGTACAGGTTAATGCACCAGAGGGCCAGGTCAGAGCTGAGCTGAGCCTGGACCAGGAGCACCACATGGTGCTATTGTAAGAGCTGAGTTGTGTCTGACCAGGGGCACACATGATGCCAGGTAAGAGCTGAGCTGAGCTTGGACCAGGGGCACCACACGGGTGCTATGGTAGGAGCAGATTTCTTGAGAAGGCTCAGATTCCTCTTTGCTGCTTGCTTTTTGTGTAGCTTCACAAAGCATTCTGTGTTTTGTAAAGTGTGGGTTTAGTTTGAATTCATTTGGAAATTTTGATGTGCTCTCCCTGATGAAAGTGTATCTTGCAATGGTTCTGTTAATTTGAAGAGTCAGGTAGAACTGGATTAAAATCAGCCGTAAATACTTTAATGCAAAGCATTTAAGTGGATCTGGAGGGTAAGTTAAATACGAGTTCTTGCTGCTCAGTCACAAAATCCAGATCTTGGCTCCTAGCCCCATATTGTATGGTTCAGAGGTGCCTGTGGTTCCAGCTCCAAAGAACACGAGCCTCCTCCTGCTTCTGTGGGTACCTGCACACGTGGGGTCTTGAGAGAAAAGTGAGTAGTTAGGAGTCCCTTGCAGAGGACGTGAGTGCGCCTCCCAGTCACCACATTAGACAGCTCCCTAGCTGGCAGCTCCTGCTCTGAGTACGTCTGCCACCGTTGACCTCTGCAGAGACACCTGAACTCACACGCACATGCACAGACACCTGCCAGACACATAGTGAAAACTAACAATAAATCTTGAAAGGAAGAAAAGGATTAATAATTCATTTGTTTGCTAATTTGGTTGAGCACCAAGACTTCTGATTCAGATCTGGGGCAGTAAGCCATATCTGCAGTTCATCTTTTTCAAGCATGTTTTCCCAATACTGAGGACTGTGAAAGGCACTGGCAGAGCACTGAGATAGAATCAGGTTTTGACCACAGTATGGCCCCATGTTTTCCATGATTTCCTTTCATTGGGCTTTTTTCCAAGTACCCTCTTAATTCTCAGTGGCACGGAGGTCATTTTGGGACAGACACGTCTCAGTGATTAATATGGTGTGTTTATAGACATAATACTACCTGAGAAACTAGTTTGGGAACAGGAAGGGCCTCCAAACAGCAAGACAGCGCCCCCCAAGTGGCTCCATAACACTCAGACTGTTGACGTGTGTGCAAATTGTGAGGCCAAGCAGTGTCAGGTATGCCGCAGCCTCTGGGGAGCAGTGACAGGGAAACAGCTGTCTAAGCATAGCAAGCCCTGTAAGTGCTCGCTCGAGTGGACCAGTCCTGTGCTTGTAAGTGGTGGCCACTGTGGCTAAGAGTCCAGTGCTACGTGAGTGAGGGTAATACTAGGAGTGCAAATTTTGTCCTGTCATTCTTGTGGTATAAGGTCAAACTTTGAAACACTAAAGCCAAAGTTGCATATAAGACCAGTAGTGAGACTCAGGTATGCTTTTAAATCCACTTTTTCTTAGCATCTTGAAGAGATTTCTTGGTTCTTGTTTGGGTGCCGAGAATTGTGCCAAGAGTCCCGTGGATATTAGTCTACTCTCTGCCGGCCCAGTACATCCCACAGGCAGCTTAGCTCTGAATGTTAGCAGACCTCCCTTTTGATAACAGATCAGAGAAGTGCTACTTTTATCATATGCATTTTACAGATAAGGAAATTGAGGCACAAAGAGTCTTGAGCCAGTATTCTATTGCTGTGAAGAGACACCATGACCACAGCAATTTAAAAAAGAAAGCATTTAATTGGGGCTGGCTTACATTCAGAGGTTTAGTCGTTTGTCATCAGGGCAGGAAGCATGGCAGCACACAGGCAGACATGGTGCTGGAGAGGAAGCTGAGAGTTCTACCTCAGGAGTGGCAGGCAGCAGGAAGAAAAAGAGTTACTGGGTCTCAGCTCGAGCGTTCAAAGCCCTAAAGTCCAAACCAAGTGACATACATCCTCCAGCAAGGCCATACTTCCTAACCCCTGTCAAGTAGTGCTGTTCCCTAATGACCAAGCATTCAAACATACCACGTCTTTGGGAAACATACCACAGAGACATTCAGTAATGCCTAAGACTGCACAGCTAGTCAAGTGGGAAACTTGGAGTTGAGCCCAGTCACATGTTTTAATCCCACTGCTCTTGTAGATGAATGTTGAGAAACTAAACCATATGTGAGTGGAAGTGGAGAAGCGTAAGGTTAATCTGATTAATCTGGAGGTGGAAGCCTGGATTTCTCTGGGGGACCAAACAAGCAGTCTGCAGACAACCCTGCAGGGCTAGCCATGCACCTGCCGGCTGGGTAGACGTAATACCATTCACCTGAGATACACAGTTTGGTATGGATAGGGAAGGAAACAGTTTCTCAGAGGATACCTTAAGTTTGCTCAGTCAGCTTAAGTTCTTTAATCTTTTTTTTTTCCTTATTTTCTGTTCTTCTCTGCCATTCCCACTTTTTTTTTTTTTTTTTTTTGAGATGGATCTTATGTATTCCAAGCTGGCGTTGCGCTTACTGTGTAATCAAGGATGATCTTGGACATAGCACCATTCTCCAGTGTTGGTACAGGGCTACACCACCAACCCTGACTGACGACATGCTGTGACGTAAACCTCAGGCTTCATCACACTAGGCAGGGCTGAGCTTCAGCCCCCACCCTCTTCATTTACATCCTTCATCTGTTTTCCCAGATCACTGTGGCAAGCGTTTCTCTGGCATACGAGATGGTTTTTAAGGGTTCCACTCATCAGGAAAAGTTGAACAGCACTCTGGGTATCTAGGAAATATATTGCTGGGCAGGGTTTGGAGTGTCTTGCCACAGGGAAGGTGAAGGGCTCTCTTGACTTTTAGTAGCTGGGGACATGGTCAGAGGCAGCCAGGAGCACACTGGAGGAACTTTCTGCTTTCAGGTTCTACAGTAGGACTGAGCCTGTTTTTAAAGTTGGATTTGTCTATACCCTTGCTGCTAGGCTCTTACAGACGAGCTACAGGGCACAGGTAGAGATTCTCTGAACATTTAATCAGTTTCTATGCCCCATGATTGCAGGAACACTGGGCTGTTTTATAGACATGCTAAATTTATAAAGCAGAAATTGGAGTGTTTAGTATGATAGATTTATTTAGACATAGGTCAGTAAGCCTGTTCTCAAGCTAAGTCTAAATGTTATACATAAATTAGAAATTATGTTGTATTACCTGAAAATCACTTTAGCATTGTTTGCTTCTTTGCTTGTTTTGACAACTTTTGACATAAGCTAGAGTCATCTGCGAAGACAGAACCTCAGCTGAGAAAATGCCTCCATTGGAATAGCCTGTGGACAGGCCTATGAGGACATTTTCTTGACTGAGCTGATTTGGGAGGGCCCGTCTGGCTGTGGGCATTTTCATTCCTTGGCAGGAGGTCCTAAGTTGTATAAGAAAAACCAAATGAGGCAGAGCAGCTGCAGCAAGCCAGTCGCAGCATTCGCCATGGGCGCTGTGTCAGCTCCTGCTTCCAGGTTCCTCCCGTGAATTTCTGCCTCATCTTCTCTCAGGGATCAACTGTGATCAGGACATGGAAGACAAAGGTCCCTTTTCTTTTCCAAGGCATTCTTAGTGTAGAATACTTTCAGTAGAAAAGTGAAGTAGGACTTGTTCACAATTGTAGCTTGTAAATTAAATTTGTGGACAAAACTCAAACTATGTTAAACGGGTTCAATGTAAGTAGATCTGTCTCTGATGAGGTACGATGCTCTCTGTAGAGACCAAACTCTGAGACTGTGACCACAGGCCAGCAGCCCAAAGCACCAAACAGACTTACTAACATCTCAAAGCACTTTGTAGGTCAGAGGCACAAAGCCCCAAATGATGTGTAAACCATAGGCTAGCAGCGCGTAGTTCTGTGTAGACCAGAAGCTAGCAACGCAAGGCTCTGTGTGGGCCAGGGGTCGGCAGCCTCATGCCCTTACGGATGAAAAGCCAGGATCTCAAAGCACTGTGCATCAGAAAGCAGGTCAGAGTCCTATACATCTGAAGCCATCAGCTCAAGGTTTTATATAGCCAGCATGCCAGCCGGGATCCAAAGAGCTGTGTGGATCACAGGCCAGTTGCCTAAGGCACTGTGTAGACCAATAGCTCAAGGCACTGAGCTCAGAAACCAGCCCAAGATGCTGTGTGGACCACACAGCAGTAGCTCAAAGCAGCGTATTAACCTGGGGCTAGCAGCCCAAAGTGCTACGTACCTGAGCTCAGCAGTTTAAGGTGCTGTGTGGACCCAGAGGCCACCGCCCTATTTGCTGCCCGTGGACCCATGGCTGGCAGCTTTGTCTGCTGTATTCTCCAGAGCTTCTAGACGTCGTTTCATTCACTGTTGATTCATAAAAGAGATAAACAAACCAAACATATGCTAATATCATGAATTACTCCAATGTAAAGTGTAATTTTACCATTTATTAAAAACAAGTTTGCATATTGGTGACATGGATGTGCTTGCTAACTTTTACATAAAGAAATCTTAGCTGAATATTTGATACTGCAGGACACAGACTTTGAGTATTTTTCTGGCTTTTGAGAGTCTTACAGTTTTTAATACCGAGGGTGCTGTTCTCAGACATTCCTAATACAAAACGGCAAAGTATGTTGAGGGCCATTTCAGAAGTTGCTGCAAATTCTGTTCTTTCCCGTACCAGATTTACTGAGAGATCGTTATGAAACTCAAGTCAGCAACCAAGATGCCTTTTTTAAGATCAGATATTCTAACAATATAATTCAGAAATGTTAGTTTTGATGCTTCCATGCTAAGAAATGACAGGAGGAAAATACTAAAATTATTTATTTTTCATAATTAGTCCATTAAGCATCTAGAATATCAGATACTTTTGTTTGTACAGTTAAAAACAGCGAAAGCAAAACCTGCAGTTCATAACATCCAGGAGTCCTAGTTAGGGTGTTCAGACACTTTCCTGGCATGGTTTGGCATGCAAGGACAAAAGCTGAAGTGCAGCCACGTGATCCAGTGCAGGTGAGTGCTGCTAGAAATGGCTCAGAATCACTTCCTTGTTCCTGGAATTGTCAGCATGTGCTGTGACAGTTTAAGACTGGTCTCCATTGCTTGCTGCATGCCCCTTCCTCGAGACTGCTTCATATCAGCCACCATGTGGTTACCAACCGTCAGGAAAAAAAAAGTTGTTAAAATTCAATTGTTTTAGGTTTGGTTCATTTAAAAAGCCATAGGGACTCATGAGAGGGAAGGTGTAAAATAGAGAAAACAGTGGAATACATGAGAGAAAGAATTGACTAAGGTAGGAAGAAAGGCAGCCAGAGTTGGAGAGGAGGCATAGGGAAGGGGACCATGTATGAAGATGTCAGGATGAAAGCCAGTACTCTGTATGTAGTTAATGTGAGAAATTGCAAGGAGAATGTTGGAAAACTAAAATCTACAGTTTTGCTTAATTCACCTAGAGGTTTTAATCTTTATGGATTCTTTAACAAAAAAATGACTAAATGCTGTACCTGAGAAAAATCACTCATTATTGACAAATAACCAGCAATGTCTTTTAAATACAGCAGTTTTTCTCCTATACTAAATTGAACTGAAATGTTTTGTTTTTTTGTTTGTTTGTTTGTCTGTTTGTTTCATTTTGAGTGGCATTTATTCTGAAGAAAATAACCTCTAATTTCTATTGCTTTCCTTCCCAGGGACCCAGATGGAAGGATGCTCTTAGATATTTTTGATGAAAACCTCCACCCTCTTTCGGTAATAAACTCCTTGTGTTTCATGAGATGGTTTAGTTACCTGTCTCTTGCTCCTGTAGGTCATGTGAAAACTTTTTTTTTCCTAGAAATCCGAAGTGCCACCAGATTATGACAGACACAACCCAGAGCAGAAGCAGATTTACCGGTTTGTTCGGACGCTGTTCAGTGCTGCTCAGCTGACAGCTGAATGTGCCATTGTCACCTTGGTGAGTACGAGCAGCAGAGACTCGTCAGGCGACCTTGGGAAAGTTGTGGAGGTTTCTGTGGGAATAGAGGATGAGTGTGGAGTCATTGTGAAGTCCCACTCAGCCAGAGCCTCTTTTCAGTGCACCCAGCAGGCCTGATGCAGGGTAGCATGGAGCAGGAACATCCTTGGCAAGGTCTGATTTCCTTTTGCTCACTCCCCACTGTCCTCAGTATGTCATGCCGTCTGTGCGACAGCAGAATGCTGTACATCTGAGATGTGTGAAATGTCAATGAAGTGTGTGCACTGTGGCCTAGATACAGGAGTGTGACTGTGACTAGCTTCTGATTTGTTTTGTATAGAAGTGTCTGTGGGACATCGGTTTAAAACTTAACGGGCTGTCAAGATCAGTGTTGTTTGGGACCTGTGCATTGCATGTCACTCAGATGAGAAGTGAGCTTTGCTGTCACCGGGCATTCCTGGAGTTTCTCCTTGGCCCTTTGCTACCCTTCCCTCCCCCTCAGCCTACACTCTTAACTGCTTCCATGTCATTCATCCTGAGCTCTTTATTTTAAACCTCAGTGGCCACTATAGACAGAAATTCCATTTCTTTCTTGAGTACTTAGAAGTGTGTAGAGAAGCCCTGTGGTGTCCACACAGGAATGAGCCAGCAAAGAGAATACGCCAGAGCTACTCTCCCCTCCCACTTCCTGCCCCATTATCCTGTTTCCAACTCCAAACCAGGGAGGAGGCTCCCCTGCCTCTGCTGCTCCTCACTTCAGGCCTTGGGTCTGGTCTGCCTGCACAGACTCAGGCCGTAGCCCAGTCATACCTCCTTTGCTCTGCCTGCCCGGAACTTAGGGACATCTTTTGATACATCTCGGACACAGAGCACAATCAGATCTGCAGTCACCTTACATAGCCTGCTCCTTCTGTTCTAATGAATGTACAGCCAGCAGCACATTCCGGAAGCCTTGGGTACTTCCAAGATGGCTACCTTTGATGGCTTTGAGGCCATTTCCTGAAAGTGGACAATATCTAGTTGGTAGCCCCTTAAAATCCTTCTCTCTGTTCAGCCTGATTCATCATTTTCCTTCCAATTGCTACTTCCGGTCCGTGGTACTCCCCAGTTCCTTCTTTGACTCTGGTCAGTCAGCACTGCCATGTGGAGGCTCAGGGTTGGCCGTGTCGCTGCCAGTGGGATCTGTAGCTAGACACTGAGTGGTGGTTAAGTGCCTTCATTCCTGTCCAGTTTCTGGGGTCTGGCTCAGGTACTGCCTGGTGTCTCACCCTTTCTCTTTAGCTGCCACATCTGCCAGCTCATGCTACTGTCCTGATGCCCAAGGACTTGCCAAGGCTGAGCCTCTCCTGAGCCCAGTGCCATAGCTGGTGTGGGTTTTCCTTTTTTAAGAAAATCTCTGTCCTGCTTAGGAGAATTGATGTTTAGACGGTATAATCTGTTCTTTGTGTGTTTAATGTTTCCTTCTCTGCGTTATTTTGTAAATATTTAAGACTGTACAAATACTGTATGCAAGCATTATATACATATATGAGTGCAGATTTCATCTTATAAAGCAAGTTCTTAAGAGTATTGCAATATCTGAATTTAATTTTTCTCATGTGGAGTTTCATTTTGTAAATGAATATCATAAAACTGTAAAAATAACTGAATAAGAGAAGTTTGAAATAGACAGCTAATTTAGGATACAGGTTTTGTCTGTAGGTGTGTGTGTGTGTGTTTTGTTTGTCTTAAAATAAATTCTGATTAAACAGTAATCCCTATTTTTTGGTTCCATTTTCTAAATCTAGCTGAAATTTTATTTACACAATGTAAAAGTCATTTCATCAAATAGGAATCACAGTGTGGTACCACCTCGTGCCCCTCAGGATGCCCATTCTCACCTTAAGCACAAATGCTTAGATGGCAAGGGCTGAAAGGAAAAATTGGCATCCCAGCTGCGCACTACTTAACTGTACAGTGCAGCTCTGGGGAAACGGGTCGTCTCTCCTGTCAGTTAAACAGAGTTCCCGTAGGCTCCAGCGGTTCCACTTGGCCACACTCAAGGATCAGAGCATGACTTCCCAGTTCTGGCAGGGTTACTCATAGCAGCCAACAGAAGAAGCTGCCTGTGTGGCCCCTCACAGATTGGCAGTAAACCGTGGGGCAAGTGCATATGATGAGTTAGTGCCACAGATGGTGAAACTCGAAAACAGTGTGGAGTGAGATAAAGGAGGCCCAGGAAGGTAAATACTGTGTACCGCACTGGTACAGAATACTTAAGGCACTCATGCATAGAGACAGAAAGGTGCAGCAGTGCTTGTAGGGCTTGGCAAAAGGAGGACTTGGGGGGATTGCAGGGTCTGGAGAGAAAGGGACTGTGAAGAGGTGTGTGGAATTTCATTTTAGGACAGCGGAAATGCCACCTGTTGATGGGGTGACGGCTCAGAATCCTGGGCGTACCTTGCGCTATAGCTACAGTTGGAAAGGGTGGAGCAGCAGTGTGTAGTGTGCATTCTGCCTCAGCGACAGCAAACTCCGCTTGTGAAGCACAGTCACAGTGAAGAGTAATTCTTAAAACCGCAGCGAGGCAGGAGGCTCTCTGTGAGCTGCATGGTAAGACCCTGTCTCTAAAAACAAACAGTCTGTGGTGGCCAGCACGATGGTTCAGGAGGTGGACACAATTGGTCCATAGCCTGGAGACCTGAGCTCCATCCCCAGAGCCCACAGAGAAGTAAAAGTAGAGAGCTGCACAACAGCGGCCTCTGACGTCCACCTACACAGGGCAGCCCATGTCCTCACATCCACACACAATAGCGACTTTAAAATTACTCTAGAGGTCAGCGGCTAAGATCAAGTGTAAAATTCTTTATAGATTTGTTTTTAATGACCGACTTGTGGCACTTACATTCTTGTGTCACAGTTTGTTTTGACCCGTGGCGTTTGGGATTTTCGCCTAGTACCAGTCTTTGCAAGATCAGCCACGTTTTCACTACTACAGCACGTGGCCTCCAACCTAATTCTGATGAGACTCACTGGATCTTCCGCAGTTTAAAAATAAGTATGTCCTGCTGCAGTTATGCGGATTAGTGTTTTTCTGGGATCTTGAATGTGCCCGGAGTGGTTCTCTGTTTTTTTTTGTGTCTTCTCTTGGGCTCTTTTCCTTCTGTTTGTTTTATGCAATTCTCCTCTGTTGTTGTTGTTGTTTTGGTGTTCTGTGTTGTTTTATTGTCCTTTGGAAGCCTGTTTGTTTTCTAAGGAGACACAGAAGGGAGCAGAGCTGAATGGAGGGAAGGAGTGGAGGGAGAGTAGTCAGAACACAGTGTGGAAGGAAATAGTGAAAATAGTGGAAGGAAAGGTTGAAAATAGTGTCTTAGGCTGTGTTTTTAAGTATGTTTAACAAACATATATATTTGGTGTACTTTTTTTTGCCATACCCTTAGTTTGGTTGGTCAGTGATACCATTTTCTTTTCTTTTTTTGATCTTTCTTAAAAAATAATTTTTTTTATAAATTATAATTTATTCATTTTGTATCCTAGCACCCTTCCTCCTTTTTATCCC
This sequence comes from Pachyuromys duprasi, assembly GCA_028658305.1. Taxonomy (NCBI): domain Eukaryota; kingdom Metazoa; phylum Chordata; class Mammalia; order Rodentia; family Muridae; genus Pachyuromys; species Pachyuromys duprasi. Next base: position 73,869,607 of record CM053760.1, read on the forward strand.
TTGCCCCTCCCCCAACCCACTGATAGGGAAGGTCCTTCTCCCCTTCCATCCAGTGATATCATTTTCAAGACTTTTTTTAAAACAACTATAGTATATACAGAAAGAAATGTGTCTAAGTACCCTGCCTAAAGACTGCTGAATTCATGCTGAGTTGACCTGGGTGGAGGAGACAGCAGAAGGCCTTAGCGTTGGCTTCCTCGTGTCTCCTCAGGTATATCTTGAAAGGCTCTTGACTTACGCAGAGATTGACATCTGTCCCGCCAACTGGAAGCGCATCGTTCTCGGGGCGATCCTGCTGGCCTCTAAGGTGTGGGATGACCAGGCCGTGTGGAACGTGGACTACTGCCAGATCCTGAAAGATATCACAGTGGAAGACATGTAAGTGTTCTCACCTGTTTCAGGCCAAGGGAGAGCATGCTCTTCTTTGTGCTCTGTACTGTAGAGAGTGAATGAATTGGCTGAATGGTGTTGCTGGCCCAGCAGGGAACCTGGCTGTGGAAAGGTAGGCTACCGTGTTTTTCATCAGTGTGATCAGGAGCAGAAATGGGCAGTGCTTCCTGGTTTTGTGAGAATGTTGCTGAAACTCTGCCACAGGTAAACGTTGCTTTGGGGGTTTGTAGTTGAGCTCTGCTGTCACGTGAGATCAGGGATCCAGCCCATGATCCTCTGGCAGCAAGCTCAGGCTACATCAGACCACACAGCATGCTTTCACGTGCTTGGCGAGTGCAGACACTGAGTCAGTTGTGTGCTGGAGCTTGATGTGTGCCAGCATCCTCCAAGCCCCGGGCAGGAGCCTCCACTTGACGAGAGCCGCTCACAGCTCCAGGGCTGTGGGGATCGGCTTCCCAGCTGACCAGACGCAGGTTCCAGGGGAGTTGTTGGCTGAGGACCCACATAGGCTCGGGACAGAAGGCTGTACCATAGAAGCACTCACCTGCTTACCTGCTGGAGTCTGGTGCTTCATTGTCAGCTCGGGCTCTTCGCTTGGCTCTTCAGCTAACCTCCTTGAGGAAGGTTCTGACGGGAAGTTTCTAGCTGTCTACCAGTCTCCCCACATTCTTGGGCCCAGTATCCCTGGAGTGAGCCTCCCCGTGCAGCCTGGCTGGGAGGGTCGCCAGGCTACAGGTGCATTGGTGCGCTGGCTCAGGTCCTTCAGCCGCCCACCTCCTGCTACCCTCTGAGCCCTGTGCACAAGTACTCACAGCTCGGCCACTGTGTCTTCAACCTTCCTATCTCTGCTGCCACACTGCAGTAGAAAACCAAAGCTCTTTACCGTATTTCAGGTTGAAAAAAGCTAAAGTGCTGTCATTCTGACTCATGTGAAATAGGTATTTAGTGCAACTCCAGCCCTAATTGCGTAGCTCTCTTTCTCTGGTCTCCTTCTGCTGTCTGTTGCATGCCAAGGAATGTTGTCTGCTTGACCCTTCCTGTTTGTGTGGCTGGGGACTTGGTGAGGTAGAGCTGAATGAGTTCTCTGCAGTTGTGTCCGCCTAAAGGACAACAGCTGCTGACAGACTTGCTTCTGAATGCACCTATCACACCCGGATTCGTACAAAAGAAAACAATGTCTGTTAGCAGAGAGTGGGGGAGATTGATGTGTTAGCTTTCAGGCAGTGAAGAAGGCACAAGCGCATGTTTCTTCACTCTCTCCGTGTGTAAAAACATGAGAGAGGAAAGATAACCAGTGCTTTGGAGTTCCAGATACAGTGGAGATGGGAATACCATGGTGTGAGAGTTGCTCGGACTGAACAGTGACGGCAGCAGCAGTAATATTCCAGCTCGCTCACTGAATGCGGCCTAGATCCAAAGGAACAGCCTTTGTGTGTTCGTGGATGCCTTGCTACCCATAAGTGCTAATACTGCTCCTGCTTAGATGAAGTCAGGGCACTAGAATGTAAAATACAATGCCTAAGTCACTAGGCCAGTGAGTCGCAGAGCCAGAGTTTACACTTCTTCCCTTGGGAGCAACTGCAGCCACAGTTGTTTCATCTGTTTTTACTATTGTATTTTTAAATGATAATTTATTTTATTTATTTATCCATTCATGTATTTATTTTGAAAGTCCTTTTCTATACAAAAATCTACAAAATCTGACCAAAATTTGTTCAGCTGAAACTTAGTGTAAAGAATTGTTTGGATGCTGCAGATAAAGCTCATAGACCTGCCTGATACGTTTGAGAGTCTGGGTTTGGCCCCAGTAGCTGCAGAAGAGAGAGATCATTTGATGAGCATCTGAATAATATTGTGTTCTTTGCTGGATCTTGAGTACCGTAAGCGATTACGTATAGTGAGAATGGAATTTTTTTTCAAGGATTTATCTTGTTGATTTTTCTCAAAGCAGCAGCTCTTAGTTTCACTGATTTTTTTGGAATTGTTCTCTTTGTTTCTAAATCATTGATTTCAGCCCGGGTTTGATTATTTCTTGCTGTCTACTCTTGGGTGTGTCTGCTTCTTTTTGTTCTAGAGCTTTGGGGTGTGCTTTTAAATTGCTAAATGAAATTTCTCCAATTTCTTTATGAAATTGTTAGTGTTGTGAACTTCTTGCATCAATTTTTTTATTGTGTCACATAAGTTTGGGTTTGTTGTACCTTCATTTTTATTGATTTCAGCCCGGGTTTGATTATTTCTTGCTGTCTACTCTTGGGTGTGTCTGCTTCTTTTTGTTCTAGAGCTTTGGGGTGTGCTTTTAAATTGCTAAATGAAATTTCTCCAATTTCTTTATGAAATTGTTAGTGTTGTGAACTTCTTCTTGTATCAATTTTTTTATTGTGTCACATAAGTTTGGGTTTGTTGTACCTTCATTTTTATTGAATTCCAGAAAGTCTTTAATTTATTTCTTCCCTGACCCAGTTGTCATTGAGTAGGGAGTTGTTCAGTTTTTATGAGTTTGTAGGCTCTCTGTTTTGTTGTTGTTGAAGTCCCAGAAACTTTTTAGATTCAACATTTTCTTTGACCCCAGTATCAAATTCTTCTACACCTGAGAGTCTCTTCCAGCGTTTGTAATCTATTGGTGATGCTTGAGTCTGTAGTTTCTGTTCTCTTCCCTAGGTTTTCCATCTCCAGGATTCTGTCAGTTGTGTTTTCTTTATTGCTTCTGTTTCCATTTTCAGGTCTTTAACAGTGTTATCCATTTCCTTTACCTGTTTGATTGTCTTTCCCTGTACTTCTTTTAGGGATTTATTTGTTTCCTCTTTTAAAGGCCTTTGTCATCTTCGTAAGACTGGATTAAAGTAATTTTCTTGTCCTTCAGCTGTGTTGGTGTGTCTAGGGCTTCCTGTAGTAGGGCAGCTGGGCTGTGGTCATGCCATGTTGCCCTAGCTGTTGTTAATTGTATTTTCATGCTGCCCTTTAGCCATTTCGATTTTGTGGTTATTCTAGGTTTACATGCTGGTTTCTGAGTTTATCTTTCTTTCATTGGTGGAATTTTTTGATGTTTTTCTGTTGGTTTCTGTTTCCTCTCAGTCTGCTGGTCCAGGTGGCCTGGGGTCTGATGACTAGTGAGCTTTCAGGTCCGTTAGGGTGCGTCCCTTGGGGTTTTTGTGACCTTCCTGGCCTTTGTGGTTTTAAGTGCTAGTGTTTCTGGGGTCTCTGCTCCTGTCATAGCCAGAGTGACCTGTGTGAAAACAGGCAGAATTGTGGCCCGGAAAGTGGAGTCTAGGGCATAGGGTACAGTTTAAGGCTGAGCCTGTGTTTTGAGGGTACTTGGTGAGCAGCAGATTGAGGTAGGGGGTCTTAACCTGGTATCCCTGTGACAGTGGGCCTCTGGGAAAGCAGGCAGAGTTGGAGGCTGGAAAATGGAGCACATGGGACAGGGTACAGTTTACCTCTGTTGAGTGTGCTTTACGGAGACTTGGAGGGCAAGGCTTTGGGGAGGTCTTCCCGGGTTGTCCCTGGTGCCATCAGCCCTCCAGGCTACTTCCTTCGTTCCATTGATCCGTCTGTATTTTTTTGTGCTTGCTGGGATTTGAGTTCTTTCTGCCCAGTAGCTGTGGCTCAGATATTAGTCCCATTCTCTCAGCTAATTTGAGGTCTGGGTTTGCTTAATTGTCACAGCTTTTGACACCATAATGAGGTAGTTCTTAGGCACAAGTTCAGTTAGAGCTCAGTTTAGCCTGGAAGCAAGATAGTGCTGTGCTGGGTCAGGTCTGAGATGTGGTGTACAGTATGGATAGGACCCAACCAATTCAGCTTCACAAGTGAGGAAAAGAGACCAGGCCTCTACCAGACAGGCTCCTCTGCTGAAAGTTCTCTCATCTCTGGCTGCCCCTTCCCACCAGAGCTCGCCTCCACCTCCCTGCTCAGTCTGCTTTCATATATCTGAAAAATCAGTTAGCATGAAACCAGGTGTCCTGCCTGAGGAAGGTAGAGGTCACGCCAAACAGTTGCATGTGTATGACAAAGGGCAGAATCAGATGCTGTAGAGTGTTGGCCCAATGTGGGGTTAATTATCAGGACCAGCTCCCACAATAGTAACAAGTGTGCCTGCTTTGAAAGATGTTTACAGTAGTGAAATTTCAAAATTCACTCTGGTTGTTTCCATTCCTGTTCTCCAAAATAAAAGTGAGCTGTATGGTGCACCTACATACCTCCCGTCTCTGTGGAGAGCCGTCCAGCTCCACATGGGGCCTGCAGGGCCGGTCTGCAGATGGCTAATGTAAGGCTGGACTAGGGGTAGTCCGTCAGCTTCCTTAGCACGTTCCGCCTCTCACAGCCTAGTGTCTAGGCTTCTGGAGCTGGAATTCCCCACTGAGGAAGTGCAGGCCTCAGTCCCAGAGTGCAGCATACCTCTGCGTATCTCCTGAGACTGTTCCTTGAAGCTCCCGACAGCTTTATCCCCAGCAAGAGATAGGTATTGGCTGTGTCGGGCCTAAGTGATGTAACTCTCCCTAACACCGTTGCTGTTTATCACCTGAGTCAGGCGTTGTATTTAGGGGCTCCAGCTCACGTGAGTCACCTTTTAACACCTGTTTGCTAATATTGCAGCAGATGTTCAGCCTGGCAGTTAATTACATCAGTCCTTTTCCTGGGAGATGCAGTTTTCTGACTCTCATCTTCAGCAGTTTAGCAGCCATGCCTATTCACAGGCAGCTCAGTGTGGCTGCTGCTTTTGTTTTGCAGGAACGAGCTGGAGCGACAGTTCCTTGAATTGCTGCAGTTCAACATCAACGTTCCTTCCAGTGTGTATGCCAAGTATTATTTTGACCTTCGTTCTCTGGCAGAAGCAAACAGCCTGAGCTTTCCCCTGGAGCCCCTGAGCAGGGAGCGTGCCCACAAGCTTGAGGTAAGAGTGGGTTCACAGACTGCTGCAGTGCATGGTTCCATTAGCATGTCTGTGTCGCACATTTTCAGGGTTGCCCAGTATATGTTGTAAAGCAAGGACAGGCCCCTAGATGGATCACTGGCCAGCTTATTAACTCAGTAGATATTATACTTGATTCTTTACAACCATAAGGCAGCTTTTGCTTAATGTACAGTAATTCTATTTTAAAGTCAAAGATTCTTTTTAATATTCTGTGTTTATTGTTTTGTTTTTATGATTGTAAGTCCACAAAAATAAGTATTTCCCACCATACATTAAAAAAAAAAAAGTGAAGGGACTGCTAAGTGGCTTTCGCAATTGAGGATCTGGGAGAGCTATTATTCTTATTACGTTTATTTTTTTCCTAAAAGGTTCTTTTGTAGTAGTAGCTAAGGCCTGCCACACTGATCGTGGTCTGGGTTGAAGGCTGCTGTTACTAACCTGTGATAGTGTGTCACAGCAAATGTGTGTTTCCACCACCTCTTTACTTCTGGCATAAGGGGCAGCCGAAAAGGCAAAGTGGTAAGAAGGAACTAGTGAGACCCCCACCATGCCATTTTGCACTCGTTCAGCCTCTGGGCAGTGTGATCTCAGCCTTTGAGCCTGTTGTAGTTTGGTTTCTGGGCTGTGATAAAACATTGGCCAGTACCAGCTTGAAGAGAAAAGGATTAGAGACTTCGTCATAGTCCATCACTGAGAGGGAAGGCAAGGCAGGGACAAGACAGAGGCTAGGGGGAATGCTGTTTCATAGTTTGCTCTCCAGACTTGCTCGGATCACCTGCCTGGAGGTGGCGTTGATGGAGGCATTTTCTTCATTGAGATGTTGTCTTCCCTGATGACTCCAGCTTATGCCAGATTGGCACACACACACAACAACAACAACTAAGCGGCACAAAGCCTTGACCCGCAGTGGAAAATGGGAGAGTCCTTTTCCAAACTTGCCAAGGCCTGTGGTGCCTGCCCCACTCTTTGTCTCCCTTGTTGGCACAGTGCTCTGACAAAGCCAGCAGTTGAACAAAATCAAGCCAGAGGTGGAAAGGGGTGTGGGTTTTTGTTTGGGATTTCTATGGAAGTTTTATTTGGATTGAATTTCCTTCACATTCATTCTGTTCTAGTTTTCTTGCTGTTGCTGTTATAAAATATACTGATAGCATCGGGAAGAAATGGGTTAGGGTTAAAATTATAGGTTACAATTCATTATTTCCAAGAAAGTCAAAGCAGCTAGAGACATCACATCTGAGAGCAGAGAGAGAATAAAGGAATGCATTCTTGGTGCTCAGCTAGCTTATTCTACTGTCAAGGACCAAAACCAGGGAATGGTTGCTACTGCAGTGGGCAGGTCTTCCAGCATCAATTAAGACAAGCAAGTAAATTAAGAGAGCAAACAAGTAAAAGAGTGTGGTTTGTTTTTGTTCTTAATTTTGGAAACAGGGTTTCTCTGACTCAATGGACTCATCATAATATAGACCAGGTTGGCCTTGAACTCAACAGATCTTAACTGCCTCTGCCTCCCAAGTGCTGGCATTAAAGGTGGATGTCCCCTCATCCCCGGTCCATTAATCGTAAGAAGGAAATTTAGTGAAGCAAGAGAAGGAGGCTGGGTGCTGAGCACTGGGGTTAAAGCAGAACTTCTGGGGGTGGGGAACTCAGTGTCATGTCACCTGTTCAGATTGCACCCCATGAAGGCTGGGTATGAGTCTCTAAAAGAATTCCTCTCAGTTGGGCTCAGGGTTTTTACTGTGTCTGCATGTCAGAGAATGCTGTTGTTACCTCATACCCTCTGGTTAAGAGGGAACCCTGCTATGGGTTGCTATGGTGACTTTACACAGACACTAGTCATAAGAAATAACAATTGCCAATCTTAGGAAATTTAAATAAAAGGACTTGATCCAAGACCTCTGATGCCCCTGGGTTGTGTTTTTATTGTCCGCATATACCGTGTGCACCGTGCGTGGGTGAGACTGCTCAGCCCGGTAGTCTTTCTGCTCTCCCAGTTGACCATTTGGCTTCAGCGTGGATGCTGCCTTGTTTCTCTCCCCCAATCCAATTTCTCTGCTGCTACTGAAGTTATTTTCCTAAAGTGCAATTTTGAATTTTAACATGCCCTATTAAAATCACTGGCAGGTGTGTACTGGCTCCAGACTAGAGTCTTTCAATCCTAGCCCTGTGTGGCCTCTCCATCTTAAAACTCCTCGGTCTGGTCTCACTCCCACCCACCATGTCGGTTTGTCCTGGCTCGTAAGCCAAGTCCTGGACACCTCCTCTGCTGCAACAGGGTTGGAGGTGTGCTGGGCAGCAAAGCCTTTTGAGCCAGCAGAGGGGCAGTCATGCAGAGCTTCTGGCTAAGGGAGTCCCCATGGGGCCTGGTGTGTGCCCTGACCTTCACTGTCTTTCTTTCTCTCAGGCCATTTCTCGTCTCTGTGAAGACAAGTACAAGGACCTGAGAAAACCCACGAGGAAGCGTTCAGCAAGTGCTGACAACCTGATTCTGCCACGGTGGTCCCCAGCCATTATCTCCTAACTGGGGTACCCTCCTGAGGCCAGCCCACAGTTTCTCCTCTTGTTTGAGAAGAGATGAATTTGGGTGGGTTTTTGTTTGGTTTTGTCCTTTCCTTCTGTTTTTAACGCATAGCCTCATCAAGGCTGCCTTCATGCCCGCCTCCTCACCGTGTGGGTGCACACAGAGGCTTTAAGGGACGTGAGATCAGTGTTCTGGAAATCCGGTGTCAAGCCTTCCCGGCCGTCATGAACAGCATTTCTTTCATGGAGGAAACAGACTCTAATCCTGGAGGAGGAGATGAAGGAAAGGGAGTTGTGTTGAGGCAGAGAGTACTTGGTAGTGTGGCTGTTTCTGGGTCCCTGTCTGGCTGTCAGGACCAGGTGGAGCCTTATGGTTGGTAGCAGGGCTGAACGCACATCCACGTCGGGAGCGCCACATGTGCCCTTGGATCAGAATGCTCTGTAAGGTTCTTGCATTCCTTCTTGCTGCTTCTTGGGATTGGGGAGGGGGTGTTGGTCGTTTTTTATTCTGGTTTGGTTTTGATCCCACAAAGCAGAGAATATAGTGTATACCCACCATGGCACAGACATCCAAATAAATAGTACTGATTGTTTATCTCTGCACCATTTTCTCTAGCTGTCTTCTGAGCTTTCTTCCTCACAAGTTAGATGTGCTGGTTGTGCTTCTACACACCTGTTTTGTAGGATTCTCTTTCAACAGCAGCAGGATTAACGTGACTGCAGTGCTGAACCAAAAGCATCCCTCTCCCGCCCCCTCCAAGAACACTATCTAGATTACACAGGTGCTTGTGCCTTCCAGTTTTCTTGCAATTGGTGGTTCTTGGTTCTTGGTTTTGTCACCTCCTCTCCTTCCCAGGTTCTCTTTTTCTGCTAATGTGAAGGTGTAATTACAAAACTCAGACTTTGTGGCTGAAGGCAAAGGTCCTCAGCACAGGCATCTTGGATAGAGAAGCATCTGGGAAGCCAGGTTTTTCTGACCTCATTGTGAGGAGCCGTGTCTATGTGCTCCCTGCCTGGTCATTCTTCTACTTCCATGTCCATTGTTGTAAGCAATATTCTTCTCGACTTTTATATGTTTACTTTAAATCAAATTTAGTCTATTTGTATACAATTTTTTTAAAAATCTTAAAATTTAGAAAATGGGGAGTGGGTGGGTGGGTGTTCCAGTGGGGAGATCACTAAAGGGAAAAATGTTCCTATTTCCTGAGGTATTTTTCACAGAGTGATTAAATAAATAAAAAAAAAAGCTCAACTTGCATTTTCATTGTGGGTGCTTGGAGAAGCTATACAAACTGTGAAGGTTCATGCTTCCTTAATTATAACCAACATTTGTGTTTTCTGACTGTTTCTGATTTGCCTTGGGGCTAGATTAGAATCTTTTATTGAGTAAAATAAATGGGTTAAAGGTATCCTATCAAAGAGAAAATGTGATGTAGAGTCTAAGAACTGGAGACACTCACAGTGCATTTCCTCTTAGGTTGCAGTGACCAAGGTTTGTGAGTTTTTCACTGTTTGCACACTTGAGATAAATGCTAGCATTCGGTTTGTTACACGAAATGGTGAGCTTGGAAAAGTTTAGAATTGGATGTTACTTTTGAATACCCTAAAGTCATATGCCTGACCCCAACAGACCCCTCACCTTGGAGCACACTTTGGAAATAGAAGGAACAAAATGTCAAAATCCCAAGAGCATGGAGCCAGAAGTCTTAGTCAGGGTTCTGTGGCGTGTGTCTTGTGCAGTCGTGTTTTCAGTCAAAAGTATGAGCAGGTTTTGGTCTAATTTTCCAATGCAGGGAGTGAAAAGTTAACTCCCCTCCCACTGCACCTTTGATGATTTGCTCTGAGTGGGAACCAGGATCAGTTTCGCTCTTCAAGAACCGTAAAAAGAGGTCTAAAATGTAGAAAGTATCATTTTGTATTCTCTCATCTCTATAACTCTAAAAGGGACCTATTTTCTTAGCCAAATATGAATACCTCTTAGATGAATTCCTTCCTTTCCTGTAAAATACCTTATTTTACCAGCCCATTTCAGGAAAGAACTGCTGACTTGATAGCAGAAATCTTATTTTTATTCCTTTTATTTGAATGGGAGATTTGGAAATTGACTTAATGTAAATATTTCAATGCACCTGATACTATTTTGTGGAGTTTATTAAACTGCTTTAAAAGATTGTACAGTCTATTTGTTGTATGTATGTACAGACAGTCTGGTATCTGGCATCCGCAGTGACTCCTTACAGCCTGGCTCACTTTATTCAGACTGTTGACTGTTGTGTTGAAGCTTTGTGCACTGGACTCTACCTCTGAATAAGAAACTCTTCCCTAGTTATCAATGAGTGTAAATCTGTATTAAATGATTGTGTTTCTTGCACTAAGGATTTTAGTTGTACCTTTTAGTCTGAATTGCTAGGCATGTAGGTAGAGGCTCATTTTATTTTCCTATACAATAATGAAGACTTACTTTTTGTTCTCTGGGTTGTTCTAGGTTTGCCAAAAGAAAGAGGAGAAAAATACAAAACAAGTCTAATAGTATGTGTTAATGAATCGTAGTGACTAGACTTTGCAAAGTAGTTCAATGTCCAGCAGGCAACAGTGGAAGCTGCTCAGGAATGCTGTGTCAGGACAGCCTTTAGTGGTGAGGTGAGCTCATTGTCGCTGGAAAGGATGGAGAAAGCCACAGTTTCCTGACTTTAGACTTGATTTAAACAGCAAATCTAAGTTGTTGGAGAGTAAACACAAATCCTGGTAAATTTTGTTTTACTTTTTTAACTGGGAGAGGAAAGGAGTTAAGTTACGTGAAGGTAAAAAGTGACAAGACCTTGAAGGTCCTAGAGGTGCTCTCATGCCTTAATGCTCAGGTGAGACCAGCTGAGGCCTCACGCCCCCAGCTGTTTGGCTAGCTCTTCTGTGCTCCTTCTCTGTGCTCTTTGCCTGGACCATTTCTAGCTTGGTGTTTTGCTCGATACAGGGGATTTTGCTGCTTAGCTGAGTGAGTTTCAAGGCAGAATTTGGTGAGTCGTGATTTCGCGTATTCCTGCTGCTTTGGGGACTTGCAACCTGGGGCCATATTTTAAGCTTTGAGTTTTTAATATATATTCTTAGTTCACTGTAGATATTTAATAGGTTAAATAAATATATATGTACAGAGAACAAATAGTGTCTGCCTTCCTGCTGTATTTTTTTAGTTATGTTGATATAAAATTGGACAGTTTTTGTTTGTTTGTTTGTTTATTTTGTCTTTTTGCAGAGTGGTAGCACCGGCCTGTAATCCTAGTGGACATGGCTGAGGCAGGAGGATCATGATTTGAAGGCTGGCCTGGGCTATATAGTAAGATGCTGCCTCAAAAAATAAAATTGAACAGATTTTATGGGTGGTAGGTAAACTAATTCTAAGAGCAGTGGGAGAAAGTGTGTGTGTCTTCAGTGATTGAGAAACTATGAGACCCACCTGGGACTTCAGGTGAGGAGATAAGTTACCAGTAGGTCTCGGGGAAAATAGACATTGTCCTTAGATAGTTTCTTATAAACCACGCTCTGCTGGCCTTTGCTGAAATGAGTGTCTCAAGAGTGAGGCTTGGTAGTTCCTGTAAGCATGGATGGTCTTCTGAAATGCCAGCCTCAGGCAGTGAGAGAGGAAACAGGAAGCATAATCTGCAGCAGAGCTGGGACAGAGCAGAGCACTTAGCTTAGGCTATGAACCCTCAGCTTCACGAACAAAAGAAAAGTCCAGGCCCCTCAGAGAAATAACAGCTCACTCTTACTGGATGCACAGCACAGAGCAGCACCAGAATGCCCTCTTAGAAGCAAGCTTGCCTGACCTCCACCAGAGGTGAGGGAATCAGTAAGAGGTGTGTGCTCACAGTGCTCACTGCTTGACCAAGCCACACTCCTCCATGCCAGTGGGTAGAGCTTCGTGCTAAGTTTGTACATGTTGAGGCCACAGCCCCTTATTAGAAGCTTCTTCAAGTAAGCAATACAAAAATAATTACTTTTACTGATGGTGTAAGGGTCACTGGAAATTGCTTTGTGTGTGCACTGCTGCAGGGTGAGCTATGCCCAAGACAAGATTTGTTCCAAAAACTATGTAGAGTTCTTTAAGAACCTGTTTATAGTAAGAAATGCCCTCTAACATGACTGACTGGATGGCATTTGAGTTTTATAGGTTCCAGCAAACCACCTTGTAACCTTTTGTGAATTGTTTGGGGGCAGAGGACTTTATTCCTTTTGAGAACATTTGTTTATATAAATAGAGTCAAATGTGCAATCAAAGAATGTCATCTCAAAATAAATGCAGTTTTGACAAAAAGTGTTAACCATGGTTTGAGCTTCTATGTAACATTGTGTTGATGTGGGTGTTAATCTGTGTTGCAGTGGAACCTGGTCTAGAACACTGGGACAAGCTGCCTTCCCCTCTGACCTCTCAGTGAAAGTGGCTGTCAGAGACTCTTGCTAGTCCATGAACATGTGTACTAAGTGTTTCTTGTGGGATGCTAGGAAATGTGAACCCATTTTAAAAAGCATAAGCCTTGAGGTTAGTCAGCTTTTGCAAGGCCCACTCCAAGAGAGGGTGGCCATTGGCAGATGCAGGTCTCACATGGAGGACATGGTTGTTCCAAAGCCAGCTGTCTTCTATCCTTTCCTAGCTCTGTTGCAGTCAAGTAAAATTCCACTGGATCCAGCCATTCTGTTCTTGTCTATGTTCGGAAATATCAGAAAGATGAGGTGGGGATCTGACCTCACCCCCAAGTGAGGGTGTTCTAGAAAGAATGCTGCGTCCTAGGCTTGCAAGCCTGAACACATCCTGGAAGGCTGACCTTGCCGAAAATAATTTTGCCTCCTCATGGCATGTTCCACTTGTCCAGAGACTGATAGGCAGCTACCTCAAGCTTTCCACATCTCCACCTGAGCACCAGCGACTGGAATCTATGTCAAAGTTTTTGCATGTAGGGAGTTCCTGAAAGTTGGGGGTGCATTCCAGAAAAGACCCAACATTTGGGAGTAAAACAGTGAAGTACCAACTGCAGTGTGGGATACCATATGGGAGGCCTCAGTGAGCTTCTGTCAGTGGATAAGTGACATAATACGGACACACACGTACATCCTTGTCCTGGCAAGTGACAAGGATTATGAGTTTCTTTGTCTGTATTCTGGATAATCCTAAGATTCTTTCCACTTCTGAGATTTCCAGGAGCCTCTGGAGAAGTTCTCATCCAATTAACATTTGAGAAAGGAAGAAAACAAAAAACAAGAACAACAAAATTCAAATTGAAGGTGGAGCAGTAGGGAAACAGCAATGTGTTGTACACGTGCAGGTCCTATCCAGTCACCTGCAGCTTTGAGCCTGCTTGGTAGTCTCCTACAGGTGGCAAAACCTGAAGCACTTTTATTCTGGAGTATTACCCAGAAAATGTGGATCTGTTTACTAAGTTAATTTTAACGTAGACAGGAGGGTGATCCTCATGCTGCATCCAGCAGCTGTGTATTGACTGTGTATGGTGTTAGACACTGCTGGTTCGGGCTCATGCAGCATGCACAGACATGGTCTTTGCCGGAGGACTCATTAACAGCCCTACCACTGTGTCCTTTGAGGTGTGATGTCTTGACATTGGATGGTGTGGTAGTAGCAGGGGGAAAAGGGACGGAAGTGACAATGTTTGAGTTGTATCTGTGGAAGAGATGTGGGGAAGAGGTTACTATGGAGTGGTTCGCTACTGAAAGTGTTTTGCTGTTTCAACCAGACCCTGTTGCCAAGTGTGACTCCTGTGCTGAGAGACCAACTGACCAGAAGCACAGTGGTTCCTGCAAAGGCCAAAAGTGGGAGGCGCTCTGCCCTCCCCACACATGAACATTGGCATCAAACAACTAGCCATTTCAGGAAATTATTTGTTGAAACAACTTCTAGGAAAAATTGGCCCCTTTTGTGTCTGTCGTGTTGCTGCAGAATGTTACTGAGCCTTCCACACAGAGGCTGGATCTTATCTTCAGAACTGTAGTATTGGGGTGCTAACCAGTAGTTCAAATAATATTTGACAGTACTGAAAGGGGATCTACTTCCTTGCTGTAGGTATGAAAAGAGTATCTGAACTTGTCTTGGTAAGATGCAGAGAAGCCACTGCCTGAACATTGTTTCTTCCTACAGATAACCCTTGTTTTACAGTCTTTTGTCAACTGTCATATATCACCACGATTTGAGAACCTTGAAACTCATGTGGTTGCCACCAAGAAAATCTAAGAAGAACAACCAGAAAGATGATACGCTTTGAGGTGGCAGTTGAAAGATTTCTTGACAAAACTTGATAAGTTCATAATTTATTGGCAGTAATCAATGACTGAATATGATGGAGAAAAGGTACCACTGAAAATTATAGCATAATCTGAGAACAAAAATATGAAAGTGCTTACTTTGTGTCCCATACAGTATACCTGTTGGAATGGATGAGGACACTTGGGTTCAGGCAGATTCAAAACCTGATCTGTGAGTGGAATGGTACAGCCTAGAAGACTGGCCACAGCTTTATGATCCTTCTTTTGTATGGTCTTTGTCACTGGTGAGGTTAAAAACAAAACAAAACCCACAGAACATCAACAGGGAACTGAACAGTTTGCTCTGCATTTATGCCAAGCCAAAATCTATAAATTTGACCTATATCCGTTGTGGATATAGTTGAAATGAAGCCATGCTGAATCAAGATCAGCCCTAAATCTAGCAAGCAGTTCCTTCAAGGAAGTGGGAATGAAGAGTAATTATGCTGAGTTGACAAACCAAGGAATTCTAGCCTCTCTGTGCTACCGGAAACTACCAAGGCATGGAAGGACTTTCAAAGAGTTGGTCATGCTGATACCTTTACGTGAGACATCACCTCAAAGCAGAATGAACATGTTGAGAGCCACCCAGTATGAAGAAGCTTGTTTTGGCAGCTCCTCTATGCTAGCATGTGTCCAATTCCTAAATAAGTTAAATGGGTGACATCAAAAAGACCTGAGGAGACATTACTAACACGCTCCTAGGTAGAAAGGTATGGAGGTTCCAAATGCCTTCCCTCCACTCCCTTCTGCCCACTGTGCTGGCAGTCCTGAAAGCTGTGTGTTTAGGATTTGTCTTTGAGCTGTTAACGTCTCACGTGTTCCCACACACCTCAGGTTTCCTCACCTTCATTCACACATCGCCTCATGCTACTGAGCAGCCTTGGAGAAGGAAGCTGTTCCTCTTTCGAGGTTCTCCTTCAGGCATGTGCAGCTCTGCTGTTTGTGGTCTTCCTGTCCCTGGGGTGCGTAAGGTGGGGTCTTCATCTACAGGGTCCCTTTGTGTATACAGAGGTCACACCAGCTGTCCATCTGTGATGAACAGAGTGTATTGTGCACAGTTCAGAGAGCTAGAGAAGTGGAGCCAAGCCAAGCCAGAGGTATCATAGGAGATGGCTGAAGAGCCAACAGGTAGGGTGGAGATTTTCTATGTACATAAATAAAACCAAGTTCAATCACTGTGGCATGAAATGCTACCTCACAAACCTGTCACAGTTACAAAAGGTAAACAGGTGTTGGTGAGGATGTGGAGAAAATGGGACTCTAACATCATTGAAATATAAATTGATAAAGCCACTGTAGAAAACTAGGCAGGTTCCTCAGAACACAATAGATTATATAACTCAGTTTTTCTTCTGGGCATATAGCTGAAGAAATAGAATCCTATATTGTCATAGAGCTCCTTGTTCCTGTGTATTTGCTAATGTCACCATCGGATGAGGACCAGGGCTAGGTCATTATAGAGTGTGTGCCTGGTATGTACAGGACTCTCTTTGGTCCCCAGCACCACAGAAGTTTACACACAAATTATAAAATTCCAACCTTTAGAAAACTATTATTTTTGACAACAGATGTGACAGTGAATCCCAAGTGTCAACTTGAGATGTAGAACCACTTGGAGAGTGTGTCTGGGGTGCCTGTGGTGATTACATGATTGGGTTTGTTGAGTTGCTAAGACATGTGGGTGGCATCTTTGCCTGTGCTGTATGAAGGAAGAGATGTGAGCATGAGCAGTCATTCTCTGCCTCTTGATTACAGACATGCAATGAACTCCACATTGCGATAGACTGGACCCTGGAACTGTGAGCCAGAATGAAAGGTTTCCTCCTTTATGTTGTGTTTTGCCAATATTTCATCACAAGAGAAAAGACAGTAGATGACCTGGAGAATATGCTATATGAAATTTAACTAGACACAAAGATAAGTGCATGCAACCTGGTGGGCTTAGAAGGTTGGTACCAGGAAAACACACCATAAATGCCGAGGTCTATGACTCCTCAAGGCCTAACATGAATTGATACATAGTGTTTGTATGTGATCATCTTGTGCAATCTCAGTATTGTGTAGGGAATAAGAATAGGGCTGTATATATTCAAAACTGGTGCCATGCCTTTACTTTTTGCCTGTGGCTGGCTGAATCCACTGGTGTAGACCTCCATAGGTGTGGACAGCCCACTGCACTGGGCAGGCACAAGTCCTGAGTCTAGAAACTCAAACTCGGAAGTGGTAACTGCAAGAGATGGAGGAGGAAGGGAGATGTTAGGCAAAAATAGAGCTTTTCAGGAAGACTAGAACCTGGTGATCTGTTGGTCTTTAAAATGTGGATAGATACGAAGCAGAGGAATACTAAGAAGTGTTTGAACACAAGTCAGGTTTTCCACACCCTCTCTGCCTGGCTGAGGGGCAGCATTAGGGGAAACTGGTCTAAGTAGACACGTGGTCACAAATATGTGAGACTGGAAGTCGACCTCCAGGTGATTACATGCATACACTTTTTTTTTTCTCCCCCAGGAATACAATATTGGCCTCTAGTTTGAGACATTTCCAACTGGCAAGCTTTCTTCTTTGCTCCTCTGCAGCTCCCTGATGAAGGGGGAAGGTAGACATGTCCTATTGCATTTTACATGTTACTGAAACTTTAGAAAGGCAGTGTGACTTTGGAAAGTCATGTCATTGACTACACAGGTCATCAGTTTCTGCAGCTGTCCTTCAAGCCGTGCTAAGACAAGCTACACCTGTCACCCGATCCCCCTGAGTGTGTCCTGAAGTAGAGACAGCTGCAACATTCTATCTTTAAAAACACTTAGCAAACAATGTACCTATAAATTCATAATTGCTCTTGGGTGCTTCTGTTATTTTTACAGTTGCTAAATGCAGAAAGCAAACAAATGGTGGGGCTGGCCTGCCGTGGCATTTTATAGAATTAAATGGCTGGGTTTTGTTGTTGTTGTTGTTGTTGTTGTTGATATTTTTTTACTTTCTGCCAAGTCCTAGTGTAGTTGCTTTGGAGACTATGAGAACTAGGATGTTTTAAGATGGCACTAAAGGATATTTAGTACCACAGTCAAGTAACAACCAGTCTCTCTAAGGAGGGAGAACTTTCGTTTCATGTGTTCAGGTTACAGAGATCCAGCAAAGTAACGGCCCTCCATCTTGTTCCTTGTACCAGAACTTAGGAAGGTGCCCATATGGGACACTCCATGAATATGAGGGATGGAGGAGTGAATAACAGTAGTATGTGATGGAGCAAGAAAGCAGCAAATGCTTCCAACAATGAAGGAATGGAAGAACATTATGCACCCCTGGTGGGTATAAAAATGTGAGCAATCTGGAGGTTTCTCTAGCAACTGAAAACAGAGCTACCATAGAACCAGTCATGCTACTCCTGAAATGTATCAAAAGGACACTACATCCCACAGACATGCTTGCATATCCTTGTTACATCACTATTCACAATAGCTAGTGCCGATCAGCAGCTGAAGGAACAACAACAACAAAAAGTAGGTGTCCACACAATAGAATTTTATTCACCTATAAAGAATGAAAATAATCTGTTTCAGGAAAATCAAGGAAACTGGAGATAGTCCTGTTAAGTTAAATAAGTCAAACTCAGAAAAAATATGCCATGTGTTCTCTGCCACACATGAAATCTAGGTTACATATGACAAGGCAGTAGAAGGGAGACTATCTGAGGGAGAAAGAAGACCAACATGAGAATGGAGATCAAAGAAAGGTAAGGGGTGAATATAAGCCAAGTAAATGACGTTTGAAAGTGTCAGGGTAACATTGTATGTTTAAAAAAAAAGTGAAAAATCTTATGTGTAGGAGACCTAGATCCAGTCCATGGATGCTCTTTGGTTGGTGCTTCAGTCTCTGTAAGGCCCCATGGGCCTAGGTTAGTTGGGCCTAACCTATGGCCCTAACCATAGGCCTAGACTCTGTTGGGTTTTCTTGCTGAGTTTTTGTCCCCTCCCGGTCCTTCTATTCCCCCCCACCCCACCCCACCCCACCCCACACTCTTCCACAAGACTCCCTGAGCTCCACCTAATGTTTAGCTGTGGGTCGCAGCATCTGTTTCAATCCTCTGTTGGGTAGAGCCCCTCAGAGAACAGTTATGTTAGGCTCCTGTCTGCAAGCATAGATAAGTATGTCAGGGGTTGGTTCTCTCCCATGGGGTGTGTCTCAGGTTGGGCCAAACATTGATTGTCTGTTCTCTCAATCTCTGCTCCATCTTTATCCCTGAAAAATCTTATAGGCAGGGTGGATTTGGGGTTGAAGGTTTTGTGACTAGTGTTCCCCTTCCTTCACTGGAAGTCCTGACTGAGCTAGGTGGCCATTTCAGTTTTCATGTCCACTACTGCTAAAGGCAGCCAGGTCTTTAATTGGGGAATTGAGTCCATTGATGTTGAGAGATATTAATGATCAATGATTGTTTATTTCTGTTATTTTGATGGTGGTGGCGGTGAAGAGTGTTTGTGTGTGTGTGTGCATGTGCTTCCATTCTTTTTGTTTTTCTGGTGTGGGGCTATTTATTTCCTGCATTTTCTTGGGTATAGTTGGCCTCCTTTGGTTGGAATTTTTCTTCTAGTATCTTCTGTAGGGCTGAATCTGTGGATAGGTATTGTTTAAATTTAGTTTTGCTATGGAATATCTTGTTTTCTCTATGGTGAAAAAAGTTTTTCTGAGAATAGTTTTCTGGGCTGACAGCTGTAGCCTATCTTAGAGTCTGCAATGTATCTTCCCAGGCTCTTCTGGCTTTTAGAGTCTCTGTTGAGACGTCAGGTGTAATTCTGATAGGTCTGCCTTTATATGTTACGTGGCCTTTTTCCCTTTAAGTTTTAATATTCTTTGTTCTGTGCATTTAATGTTTTGATTATTATGTGGTAGCAGGATTTTCCTTTCTGGCCCATTTTAATTGGTGTTCTGTAAGCTTGTATGTATATAAGGATCTCTTTCTTTAGGTTGGGGACATTTTCTTGTATGATGTTGTTGAAAATATAAAAGTATGGAAAGCTTCCCAAATCTGCATGTCATCCTTGCACAGGGACCATGACGATCTTTTTAGCATCATTCCATTTTTAGTGTGTGTGCCGCTGAAGCAAGAACAAGTTTGTTAAATTTTAGGATAGCCTATAGACTACTCCCTACTTGAAAAGGTAACACATAGGACAAAAAAGTCAGGCTCACAATCCATCTACTCTGCCTCTCCTCAGTGTAGGTAGTTTTAAGAAAAGACTATGGGGATAAACAAACACCTTTCAATATCTTGGCTTTTTAGATCTATTCATTTTGCCATTAGAAATCCTGATATATCAATGAACAAGATGCATCAAGGAAAGTTTTTACAAAAATATCATGAATGTGAATTCAAACTTGATCTTTTTGAATACTTTCATTAGATAGCCCACTGTAAGTGCTGATAAACATATTAAAACTAACATGGGACAGATCAGGGAGCACTAGTTTCCTGGCTTGTGCCATTTCCTGGGACTTACCCTGATTTGTAGCTCCTGAGACCAGCAGGACCCAGGGAGCAGCGGGTAAGAGGTCCCACCTCCCCCATCTACTGGCCTGCCACAGCCTGCCAGCAACACTGGCCAGGTCTGCCCAGGGCTGTCTGAGTTTCACTTCAACTGTGTGCTCCACACCCCAGTTCCCCAACCTGCTCCATTTTTCAGGACCCACACAGATCAGGGAGCAGCAGTACTCTGGCCTGTATCATTTCCTAGGACCTACCGCTATCCACAGCCCTGAGACCAGCACAGATCAGAGAGCAGCAGTTCACTGCCCTGTGCCATTCCCAGACTCGCACCCTGATTTGAGGCACTGGAGACCAGCAGGGATCAGGGAACAGCAGGAAACCCAGAGGACGGAGGCCACCTGGAACTGTGAGCTCCATCTACAACCCCAGAGACCTGTCACCATCAGAGTATCAGGCCTGCTAATAACAGAGTCAACCAAATGGCTGGAGGTCAGCTTGAGAACACCGGCAACAAAAACCAGGGCCAATGACACAGCCAAAACCCTGCTATCCTGCCAAAGCAAGCCCTGAGGATCCTATCATGCCAGAAGCATAAGAAAATGATCTTAAATCTGAGGTAATGAAAATGATGGAGACCTTAAAAGAAGAAAATAAATCCTTTAAAGAACTTTAGGAAAATATAATCAAACAGGTGAAGAAACTGAGTAAATCCCTTAAAACATACAAGAAACTTCAACCAAACAGGAGAAGGGAATGAATAAAACTGTCTAGAACCTAAAAATGGAAATAGAAGCAATAAAGGAATCACAAACTGAAGCAATCCTGGAGATGGAAAACCTAGGGAAGAGAACAGGAACTACAGACACAAGCATCAATAACAGAATACAAGAGATAGAAGAGAGAAACTTAGGTGTAGACGATACGATTGAAGAAATCAATACATATGTCAAAGAAAAATGTTAAATCTAAGAAGTTCCTGACATAAAACATCCAAGAAATCTGGGAGAATATGAAAAGAGCAAACCTGAGAATGATAGGAATAGAAGAAGACTCCAAACTCCAAGGCCCATAAAATATTTTCAACAAAATGATAGAAGAAAACTTCCCCAACCTAAAGAAGGAAATAATCTGTAAACATACAGGAAACTTACAGAACAGCAAATAGATTGGACCAGAAAAGAAAATCTTCCCATCACAAAATAACCAAACACTAAATGTACAGAACAAAGAATATTAAAAGCCTCTAGAGAAAAAAGGCCAAATCACATATAAAGGCAAAACTATCAAAATCACACCAGACTTTTCTATAGAGACTATGAAAGCCAGAAGGGCCTAGTCAGATTTTATGCAGACACTAAGAGACCACAGATGTCAACCCAGACTACTATACTTAGCAAAACTTTCAATCACCATAGATGGAGAAAACAAGATACTCCATGACAAAACCAAGTTTAAACCGTACATTGCCAACCCAGCACTACAGAAGATACTTAAAGGAAAACTCCAACTCAAAGGGGCTTACCGCACCTATGAAAATATAGGAAACAACACCACAGCTGCAAAACCTAAAAAAAAGGAAACATGCACACCACCAACACCAACATCAAAATAACAGGAAGGAACAACTGGTCATTAATATCGCTCACTCCCTAATAAGAAGACACAGACTATCAGAATGGATGCATAAACAGGACCCATCATTCTGTTGCATACAAGAAACATACCTCAGCAATAATGATAGACATTACCTCAGAGTAAAGGGCTGAAAAAAGGTTTTCCAAGCAAACTGACGTAAGAAGCAAACTGGAGTAGCTATTTTAATATCTAATAAAATACACTTTCAATCAAAATTAATCAAAAGAGATGGGGAAGGACACTTAATACTCATCAAAGGAAAAATTGACCAAAATGGCATCTCAGATTTGAACATATATGATCCAAACACAAGGGCACTCACATTTGTAAAGGAAACATTACTGAAGCTTAAATCACACATTGAACCCCACATGTTAATACTAGGAGACTTTAACACACTTCTCTCACCAATGAACAGATCGTTGAGATGGAAAATAAACGGAAATAACAAAACTAACTGACGTTATGAATGAGTTGGACCTAACAGATTTCTACAGAACATTCTATCCAAACACAAAAGAATATACCTTCTTAGCACCTAATAGGACCTTCTCCAAAACTAACTACATACTTCGACACAAAACAAGCCTCAATAACAACAAAAATGAAATAACACCTTGTATTTTATCAGACCACCATGAATTAAAGCTAGACTTCAACAACAGAAACAATAGAATGCCTACAAACTCATGGAAACTGAACAACTCTCCACTTAATGACTACTGGGTCAGGGAGGAAATAAAGAAATTAAAGACTTTCTAGAATCCAATGAAAATGAAGGCACAATATATCCAAATTTATGGGACACGATGAAAGCAGTGCTAAGAGGAGAGTTCATAGTGCTAAGTGCCTTCATAAATTGGAGAGAGTTCATACTAGCAACTTAAGAGCTCACCTGAAAGCTATAGAAAAAAAAGGAAGCAAACACACCCAAGAGGAGTCGACGGCAGGAAATAAACACGGGGCTAAAATCGATAACCTAGAAACAAAGAGAACAATACAGAGAATCAACAAAACCAAGAGCTGTTTTTTTGTTGTTTGTTTGTTTTTGTTTTTTGAGAAAATCAACAAAATAGGCAAACCTTTAGCCAAACTAAAAGACAGAGGGAGAATATCCAAATTAATAAAATCGGGGCTGTAACAAGAGACATCAAGGAAATCCAAAGAATCATAATGTCATACTTAAAAAAACTATGGTGGGAGCTGGAGAGATGGTTCAGAGATCAAGAGCACTGTTCTTCCAAAGGTCCTGAGTTCAATTCCTAGCAACCACATGGTGGCTCACAACCATTTATAATGAGATCTGGTGCCCTCTTCTGGTGTTCAGGACTGCATGCAGGCAGAATATACATAATAAATAAATCTTTAAAAATTATAATTAAAACCTCTACGACACAAAATTGGAAGACGTAAATGAAATCTTGATAGATACCGCTTCTCAAAGTTAAATCAAGTTCAAGTTAACAGTTTAAATAAACCTATAACCCCAAAGGAAATAGAAGCAGTCATCAAAAGCATCCAGGGCCAGATAGTTTTAGCACAGAATTCTACTAGACCTTCAAAGAAGAACTAATACCAACACTCCTCAAATTTTTCCACAAAATAGACACAGAAGGAACATTGCCAAACTCATTCTATGAGGCCATAAGGTAAGTAAAGGAAATCAGCGGATAGAAATTGGAAGAGAAGAAGTCAAAGTATCACTATTCACAGATAATATGGTAGTATACCCAAGATTCTACCAGAGAACTCCTTTGGCTAATAAACACCTTTGGCAAAGTGTCTGGATACAAAATTAATTTTAAAAAGCCAGTAGCCGTCTTTATACAAGTGATAATAGGGCTGAGAAAGAAATTAGGGAAACAACACCCCTCACAATAGCCACAAATAATATAAAATACTTTGGTGTAATGCTAATGAAGGAAGTGAAAGACCTGTCTGACAAAAAGCTCTAGTCTTTGAAAAAAGAAATTGAAGATTTTAGAAGATGGAAATATCTCCCATGCTCGTGGATCAGTAAGATTAACAGTAAAAATGGCCATCTTGCCAAAAGCAATCTACAGATTCAATGCAGTTCCTATTAAAATACCAACATAATTTTTTACAGACCAGGAAAGAGAAACCATTGACTTCATATGGAAAAATAAAAGACCAAAACAATTCTGTACAATAACAGATCTTCTGGAGGTATCTCCATCCCTGATCTCAAGCTGTACTACAGAGCAACAGTAATAAAAACTGCATGGTACTGGCATAAAAACAGACAGGTTGATCACTGGAACAGATTTGAAGACCCAGAAATAAACCCACACTTCTAAGAACACTTGATTTTTGACAAAGAAGCCCAAATCATACAATAGAAAAAAGACAAATGGTGCTGGTCTAACTGGATGTCTACATGCAGAAAAATGAAAATAGATCTATATCACCCTGCACAAATCTCAAGCCCAAGTGAATCAGAGACCTTAGACCAGAGACTGTAAGTCTATTAGAAGAAAAAGTGGGGAATATCCTTGAGCTCATTGGTACAGGAGAAGACATCCTGAACAGAATATCAACAGCACAGGCTCTGAGATCAACAATTAATAAATGGGACTTCATGAAACTGAGAGGCTTCTGTAAGTCAAAGGACACTGCCAGTAGAACCAAATGGCAGCCTAAAGATTGGGAAAAGATCTTCACTAACCCTACATCAGGCAAAGGACTGATATCTAAAATATACAAAGAACTTAAGAAACTAAACAAGAATGAATCAAATAATCCAATTAAAAAATGATCAGAACTAAACTGAGAATTCACAACAGAACATTATTGAATGGCTGAGAAACACCTAAAGAAATGCCCAATGTCCATAGTCATTAGGGAAATGCAAATCAAAAGGACTCTAAGATTCTGTCCGTCATACACCAGTCAGAATGGCTAAGATCAAAAGCTCAAGTGACAACAGATGTTGGCGAGGATGTGGAGAAAGGGGAACCCTCCTCCATTACAACTGGGAGTGCAAACTTTTACAACCTCTCTAGAAATCAATCTGGAGCTTTCTCAGAAAATTCTGAATAGATCTACCTCGAGACCCAGTATACCGCTCCTGGGCATATAACTAACCGATGTTCCACCATACAACAAGGACATTTGCTCAACTATGTTTGTAGCCTCTTTATTTGTAATAGTCAGAATCTGGAAACAATCTAGATGTTCCTCAACTGAAGAATGGATACAGAAATTGTGGCACATTTACACAGTGGAATACTAGTCAGCTATTAAAAACAAGGAGATCATGAAATTCACATGCCAATGAATGGAACTAGAAAAGATCATCCTGAGTGAGGTAACCCAGACCCAGAAAGATGTACATGATATGTACTCACTTATAAGTGGATTTTAATCATATGGTAGAGGATAGACACACTATAATCCATAGACCCAATGAAGCAAAGTAATGAGGGCCCAAGAGAGGGTGCCAGAATGTCACTCAGGAGGGGATATAGAATAGACAGCAGAAGTGGATGAAGAGAGGGAACTGGGCAGGTGATGGAATGGGGAGGGAAACAAGGATGGGGGATCAGATGGGAGAACAGGGATGGGGGCTGAGGTGAGAGGGCCGGGAACAAGAAGGGAAACTGGGGATGGGTGGGTGGAGCATCTCTTTGTCAAGCTGGAGGCCTGTGACAGGGTAGGCTCCTGGGAGGACATGGGTGTGACTCTAGCTGAGACTCCTGTGGGGGGTGGGCATGAAGACTGAAGTGACTACATCCTAGCCAGGTAGGACTAGTGGAAGGAGGGGAACACCAGCCCACCGACAAAACCTTTGATCCAAAATTACCCTGCCTATGAAGTGCAAGGATAATGAGGGAACAAAGATTGAGGGAAAGTCGGAATAGTAATTGGCCCAAGCTGAGACCTACCCCATGTTGGGGATCCAGCCCCTGACACTAATTATGATACTCCATTATGCTTTCAGGCAGGAGCCTAACTTGATGAGACAGATGCTTATCAGGCATGGGGTGGAACTCGGCAGGGTGGGGTGGGGCTGTGAAAGTATTGGGGAAAGATGGAAGGACCTGGAGGGAACAGGAACCTCACAAGAAGACCAACAGAGACAACTAACTCAGTCCCCTGGGGCTCACAGAGACTGAGACATCAACTAAGGAGCATGCATGGTCTGGACCTAGGCCCCTGCACACAAGCTGATGGAAGCCTGGTCTTCACATGGGTGCCTGGCGAGTGGAGGCAGGAGCTGTTGCTGCTTCTGGATCACTTCCCCCTGGCCTCACTCCCTAGCCTGGCCTCAGTGGATGAAGACATGCTCAGTCCTGATGTGATTTGGATTTGATGTGCTGAGGAAGGTTAACATGGAGAGAGGAGGCTTCCCTTTTCTGGGAAGAAAGGAAGAAGGGGAGGAGAAAGGAGGGAAATTGGGAGGGGTAAAGGGGTGGGGAGGAGGGAGGGGACGCTCTGGGGATATACAGTAAATAAATAATAAAAAATAATTATAATCTCAAAAAATAAAAAAGAAATAAAACTAAGGTGGTGCTGGAGAGATCAATTAGTTTTTAGTAGCACACTCTGCTCTTCCAGAGAACCCCAGGTTGATTGCAAGCACCCCCATGATTTCCAGTCCACAACTGCCTATAACTCCATTTCCATGGACCCAACACCCTCTTTTGACCTCCGTGTGTAGGAGGCATGAATGTGGGCACAGACACACATGCGAGCAAAACAGCCATAAACATAAAATAAAACTTAAAACACACACACACACACACAAAGGTAAGCAGCACGCATCTGCTCTAACACCGCAGTAAAGCTTCATAGATCACAGTTACAGGCTGGAGGGACCCACCACAGCCTGGAAGAGCCAATCCGAAGAAGCAGTGTCCCCTCTCTCTCCTCCCCTGTTCTTTCCTCTCTGTCCACTGGTTTTTCCTGAGAACTTGATTGCCATCACAGGAAATGTGTGTTCGTCACACCCAAGTTACCGTTCTCAGTGCAGGCTGAGCTCACACGCCACTCTCCCTGTCCAGAGCTGCCACGCTACTTCCATGAGCCTCCATGCTCAAATCTCTTGATGCCAAATACTGGGAAATTTTGAATGTCTGGAGTGCTTGAGATTTCTTTTGCATTCTGTGGCAAGTGGAACAGGATGCTAACAGGAAAATGCTCCCCACATAGCTAGGGTAGCAGGATTGTCCAGCATCGTGGCTTGTTTAGGGCCTGTACTCCAGGCTGGATTCTCAGGCCAGTGATCATTGTAGAATGAAGATTCTAGGATGGCACTGCTACGTGGTCTGGAGCTCAAGCTATGAGCTTTGTAAGAGCTGACCCATTTTTGAGAACCGGTACAGCAAATGTTTTAATGAGAGCTGACTCATTTGTGAGGATTGCCTCAGGGTAAATTGAGGGTCTGCAGACTTCCCACTGCCTAGGATGTATTCCATCCCAGGTAAGAGAAATCCCAGAAAGTGGGACGGTTTTCATGGCCTTTGCAGCAAGAACTGGATAAGGACTAGGGTAATTCCCAGTGCATGTCACAGATGTAGCCTGTACAGTCATACACTCTGCATGCTTTTCTGGTCTGGCCAGGAAAGTGACCACATGCTGTTAATATGCTGCGACTACCACCAGGCCACTCTGTTCAGCACTCACGTCCGTGTTAGCCAGTAAGCTTGACTAGCCGCTGTCTGCCAGCCCTGAGCAGTGTTGTCGCTTGCTGACCTTGCTCAGGTTGCTGCCCTTGGACCTTGGTGCGGTCTGCTAACTATTCATTAGACTAAGCTTTCTTACCTCTCCTGTATATGTGACCAGCTTGAAATTGGCCTTGGTGTGGAGCTGACTCCTACCACAGCTACCAAGATGGAGTTCAAGTCTTTCTTGGTTATCTCATCTCCAGCTCCTGTCTACATGCTCTCCTCTCTTGATAGATGGGGAGGCTATTCTTACTTAAAATTTAATCTGTTGTGACTAGCTGTTTTAGAAGCAAGATTATCTGAAAGGGCAACAATGCTTAGCATACGTCTCTCAGGGAAGGGGTCTTCGTTGGAGTGGCAGCCTGCCAGCAAGATGGATTTCCCCAGAGCGCTGTACTTCCTGTTAGCTGGCCAGAGTGGCTGTTTCATTTCATACCCAGCTACATGCCCTTTTATTTCTTCCCTTTCTTTCTTAATTTGGTTTTTTTGAGGCAGGGTTTCTCTGGGTAGACTTGGCTGTCCTGGACTCACTTTGTAGACCAGGCTGGCCTGAAACTCAGATACACCTGCCTCTGCCTTCCCAAGTGCTGGGTTACAGGTGTACACTACTATGCCTGGCTGCCTTCTTATTTCTTAGCCCTGGTATTCCTAGACTCATCATTTTAACCATAACACACATTTTTTAAAGACAGAAATGGAGATTTATTTATTTTTATCTTGTGTGTATGTGTGGCTTGCTTGCACGTATGTTTGTGCACCACCCATGTGTCCGATGCTCAGCTGGCCAGAAGAGGGCATCACAGACAGTTGTCTTCCATCATGTGGGTTCTGGGAACCAACCCTGGGTGCTTTCTGGAAGGGTGACCTGTGCTCTTAGCAGCTGAGCCATCTCTCCAGCCCCCTCTACCATCCCCTTTAAACTTACTATTTCTTTCATAACAACGACATGCTCTGTGGAGGACAAAGACATTTTTATCCATTCTCTGTCCCCTACACCTACTCAGAACATTGTCTTATGTGTGATGGTCAGTTTTTTTGTTTGTCAATTTGACACAATCTAGAGTCATCCAGGAAGAGGAAAACTCAATTGAGAAAATGCTTCTAAGACTCCCTTTGGGGTGTCTAAGACTTGTCTGTGGGATGTTTTCTTGATCAGTCGCTGATGTAGAAGGGCTCAGCCCGGTGTGGGCAGCACCTCCTCACAAGCAGGAAGCCTGGGCTGTACAGAGAAGCCAGCTAAGCAGGCTTTGGAAAGGAAGCCAATGGACACCATT
The DNA here is from genome assembly GCA_028658305.1 of Pachyuromys duprasi. Classification (NCBI taxonomy): domain Eukaryota; kingdom Metazoa; phylum Chordata; class Mammalia; order Rodentia; family Muridae; genus Pachyuromys; species Pachyuromys duprasi. The sequence goes on from CM053760.1 coordinate 73,897,807, forward strand.
CCCCGTGTCTGCTTCAGATCTTGCCTCCAGGTCCCTGCCTGGTGTTCATCACAATGATAAAAGCTAACAAGGACACGTGCCTAAGTGAGGCACGTGCTAGGCAGGGGTCCTGTCAGTGCTGAACAGCCTGCCTAGTTCAGGACCCTGGGTGTGTTTTCTCCTACCATGCCAACACACATCGTTATTACTAGTAAGCAACCCTTCAGAGACAGAGGAGGAGTGATGCCGCCTGCTAACCTGGCCCGGATCTACCCACCACGCACTCATTCTTTTCTTTTCCTGCTTTTGGGTGTGGGTCCTGCACAATTTCACCCTAAGCTACATCCCCCATCCTCCTCGATCTATTCTAAACACTTGCCCACTTTTCTCATACTTGACTCCTTTGCTTTGGCATCCGCCTGTTTTAGGGTGGACACAGCGTGATGACCACACTCAGGGTCTGTGGTGGCCTCGGCTACACCAACTGCCTTGTAAGAAGTGCAGTGACGCCTTCTGCCTGCCTTCCATTTCTGATGCTTAAGAGAAAAATGTGAATCGAAAAGACCTCCTGAGGATATTTCAATTTGCCAGTAGTCAGAGCGGGACAGTATCGCAGGGGTGAGGGCCTGGTTGCTCTACCTTCAAGCAGACACCCCTGCCCCTTGCTCTGAATAATTCAGTGGTGGTGACACACAGTCTAACCACTTGCGCAAGGTCAAAGTGGCTGAGAATATTTGGAAGCTTGTTTAACAGCTGTGAGTTTTAAAATAGATTCATTTCTACCCCTCACCTTCTAGGCTTTCAGGGAAGAGAGTAGACAGAATCTCGAAGATGTGGGACATGAAGTAGCTTGTGTGTGTATGCGTGTGTGAGAGAGAGTGAATGTGTGTGTGTGTGTGTGATGCATTCAGCTCAGGGCTATGCAACCTTGGTAAGTGCTTACCACTGAGCCATCTTCATTGCTGTGCTATTCATTTCTTTTCAACACTTTTCTCAAACTCAGGGGCTCAGGTGATCATCTTCCTCTACCTCCAGCTAGATGGGACAACAGGTGCGTTCCACCATTTGGCTTGGTGGAAGTTGGCTTGGCTTCTCCCCTTCACAAAAATTATTCATATGATGCTGAAGTAACCATAATCCTGTCCAACAATGCCTGCCTTGCCTTCCTTTGAGTTTTCCTTCCTTCTTTTCCTTTCTTATCTCTGATGCTGTTTGTCTGTCCATATCTCTCCTCCTTCTCCCCCTCCTTGGCTTTCTCCCTTCCTCCCTGTTAGGACAAGATCATACAATAGGAACAATAAATATGTAAATATGAAGATGGACAGCCTGAATCTAGCTCTTGGGCTTTGTTAGATGACAAGAGCTTAAAAAATAGAAGGTTTTATTCATTGATGTTGTTTTTTGTTTATGTTTGTTTTAAATAATGTTTTAATCTTTCAGAATTTCATACAGTACATTTTGATCATGTTGCTCCCATCCGCAACTCCTTCTGGATCTACCTCCACCTCCCTATCCACCCAGCTGTGGGTCCTTTAAAAAAGAACTCATGCAGTCCAATTTTTTAAAAATTAATTTAACTTTATTTTATGTACATTAGTATGAAAGTGTCAGATCCCTTGGAACTGGAGTTAAGTTACAGATAGTTGTGAGCTCCCACCTGGGTGCTGGGAATTGAACCTGGGTCCATTTGGAAGAGCAGACAGTGCTCTTAACCACTGAGCCATCTCTCCAGCCCCCATGTAGTCCAATTTGTGTTGTTTAAATACTCTCGGTTGTGGGGCATGCTCGAAGCATCTATCTACCAGAAATCACAACCTTGTAGAAACCTGATTCTCCCTCTCAGCAGCTGTCAGTTGCCATGCTACTCAGGCAGGGGAACTCTGATTCCACCTCCCCTCTCCATGTTGAGATTTTGTGTGGCTTTAGCTTGTACATGGCTGTCACAACTGTTGTGAGTACAATTGCCCTGTTGTTTGCAGGAAACTGTTTTTGTTACAGCCATCCACTACCTCTGACTCTTACTTATTTATTTTTAATAATTTATTTACCTTACATCCCAATTGTAGTGCCCTCCCTCATTCTCCTCACAGTTTCACCCTTTCTCCCTCCTCCTCCCATTCCCTAGTCCTCAGAAAGGGCGAACCCCTCTACTATCTGACCCCAGCCTATCAAGTCTTGAGGACTGCCTGCATCGTCTTCCTCTGTGCCCTGGCAAGGCTGCCCCACTAGGGGAACATGATCAAAGAGCTGGCAACAAAGTCCATGTTAGAGACAAACCCCACATCTATGCCAACGTCTGTTGTCGTTTATTTTTTATTTTTAATTAATTTTTTTTTAGAATTAGCCATCCTGCCTGGGGTAAGGGGAAATCTCAGAGTGGTTTTGATTTGCATTTCCCTGCTCCTTTCTTGGTTAAGGTGTGTTTCCTACCATTTCTACTTCATCTTTTGAGAGCATCCTGTTTAGCTCCATGCCACATTTTTTCCTAGTTGGTGTTTTTCTCTCTCATTCTTTTTTTTTAATGTAATTTATTTATTTTTATATTAATCACAGGTTATGTGCTTTGTATCCTAGGCGTAGCCCCCTCCCTCATTACCTCCCACTCTCCTCAACCCTCCCTCATCTCCTCCCTGCCCCACTTCAAGTCCAGTGATGGGGGAGGACCTCCCCTCCTTCCATCTGACCCTACCTTATCATATCTCTTCAGGGCTGGCTGCAATGTCCTCTTCTGGGATCTAGTTTGGCTGCTCCTCCCAGGTGGGGGAAGGGTAGAAGAGCCAGCCATTGAGTCATGACAGAAATAGTCCCTGTTCCCCTTACTAGGGTACCCACTTGGATACTGAGCGGCCATGGGTCACATCTGAGCAGGGGTTCTAGGTTATATCCATACATGGTCCTGTCGGGAGCTGAAGTCTCTGTATCTAGCAGCTGTTTTGGCAGCTGCTTTGATATTTAAATCTCAGCCTGAAGACTGTCTTCTACCAGGCCTTCCCTGGAATCAGGGAAGAATTTGCAAGTCCATCGCCTTTTGTTTTGTGACAGCAGGTAGGATAGCTTGTTAAAATCACAGCTCTTGCTACACCTCCTTGTAAATCTAACTCATTGTGTTGGATGTTTTTTATAAATAAAGCGAGACTAGCCGGCAAGCTGCTTTTTTGCCTGCAGAGTGCTTAGCGCGGAGCGGACTGCCAAAGCCTCTCGGAACATCACGTGTTGCGTATTTTATTAATTTCAATCCTCACTCCTGACTCAAGAACCGTTTGACTCTGCTGGCAGGCTCCGGCATGGTCCTTGGTTGGAGAAACAGTCTCGTAAAAGACGCCTGGGCCCTGATCTATTTGGTTTTTGTGGAGCTCTTGTTCTTGCCAAGTCTTACTAACTCCCCCTTTTTTCATATTATTCTCTGCCCTCTGCCGAAGGCTTGGTTGTGAGTCTTAATATCTGCTTTGATACATTGCTATGTAGAGTCTTTCAGAGGCCCTCTGTGGTAGGCTCCTGTCCTGCTGCTTGTTTTCTCCTACATTCAATGTCCATCCCATTTGTCCATCTAAGCGAGAATTGATCATCCCAACCTGGGTCCTCCTTCTTGTTTATCACCCTGCACAAAACTAAAGTCCAAGTGGATCAAAGACCTCAACATAAAACCAGACACACTAAACCAGTTAGAAGAAAAAGTGGGGAAAACCCTAGAACTCTTTGGCACAGGAGACTACTTCCTGAACAGAACATTAACAGCAAGGCTCTAAGATCAACAATAAATAAATGGGACCTCATGAAGCTGAAAAGCTTCTGTAAAGCAAAAGACACTGTCATCAAAACTCTCTGCTCTTAATCAGATTCAGAGAGCCAACTCTTAGTTGAAAGCCTTGGTCCAATTTATGTTGAGTTGTGCAGGGTGAGAGGTAAGAATCTATTTTTATCCTTCTACATATAGCCTCGTGACCAGTACTAGTCAGTGAACATGCTGTATTTTTGTCCAGTGTGTATTTTTGGCTTATTTGCCAAAAATCAGTTGTCTGGAGGAGCAAGTGCTTATGCCTGGGTCCTCAGTTAGATTCCATTGATCAAGTGCCAGTTTTATGCCAGCATACTGTTTTGTTTCTATAGCTCTCAAATACAACTTGAAATCAGTGTTAGTGATGCCTCCAGAGTTCTTTTATCTTTCAGGATCACTTTGGCCTGTGTATGTTTGTATGTGTGTGTGCTTCCATATAAAATTTAAGATTTTTTCTCAATTCTGTGAAACATTGCATTAGAATTTTGATGGAAATTGTGTTGCTTTTGGTAGAATGGCAATTTTCACAACATCAATCCTGCCAATCCAAGAAAGTCCATCTTTGGATGTATTCTTCAAGTTCGCTCTTCAATGTCTTAAAGTTATCACACTTCTTTAGTACTTTACTTCTTTGGTTAAATTCATTCCCAGTTTTTTGAAGCTATTGTAAATGAGATTGTTTTCCACATACATTGATTTGATGGTTGTTGGTATATAGGCTGGTTACTGATTTTTTGTGTGTTAATCATTATTGTTTTTTTACTGCTACTTTACAGAATGTGTTTATTAGTTGTAGGAGTTTTCTGGTGGAGTTGTTAAGGTATTTTATATATAGAATCATATCATATGCAAATAACAATACATTGACATCTTCCTTTCTTATTTGTATCCTCTGTGTCTCCTTCATTCCTTTTACTGTTCTAGGTAAAATTTTATGCATTATACTGAACAGGAATGAAGAGAGTGGTTATGCTGTCTTCTCCCTCATATTGATGACAAATCTCCCAGTTTTTCCATTTGACATGATGTGGGCTGTAGGCTTGTTATGTATTCCTTTATTATGTTGACTTATACCCCATGTCCCTAGATTCTTGAGAAACGTTATCATTTTGGCAAAGGCTTTTTCTGCATTTACTGAGATGTTCATGTGATCTTTCTTTTAGTCTATCAATGGGGTAGATTGTATTTATTGATCTATATAAATTGTGTTGAACATTCCTATATCTCCGGGGTGAAGCTGATGTGATCATGGTGGATAATCTTTTTTATGTGCTCTTGAATTCAGTTTGTAAGTGTTTTATGGAGAATTTCTCATTTGTGCTCACCAGAGAGTGGCCTATAATAAAATTTTTTTGTTGGGTCTTTATCTACTTTCAGTATCAGGGTAATATTGGTGTCATAAAAGAAATTGGAAAAGTTTCTTCCTTTTCTAGTTTATGGAACTTTAACGAGTACTGTTATTACTTTTTCTTTGAAGGTCTGATAGAATTCTACTCTGTATCCATCTGGCCTTGGGCTTTTTTTTAGTTGGGAAATTTTAAATTACTGCTCCTTTTTTATTGGCTATTTTGGGTCCATTTACATTATGTACTTCATTTTGATTTAACTTTGGTAGATCAGGTTATCTAGAAATTCATCCATTTAGTTCAGATTTTACGGTTTGGTGGAATATAGATTTTTAAAGTACTTCCTTATGATTCTCTGGCTTTCCCAGTACTTTCCCTTTCATCTTGAATTTTATTAATTTGGGTCCTTTCTCTTTGTTAATTTGCTTGATGGTTTGTTAATTTTGTTAGTCTTTTAAAAGAACCAACTGTTTATTTCATTGATTCATTTTTTCCTTTTTTTCCCCTTAATTTCAGCCCTGATTTTGATTACTTCCTCTAGGGATCTGCCTGCCTCTGCCTCCCTGAGTTCTGGGATCAAAGTCATGCACCCAGCTCCAGTAGTGAATTTTTAAAGTGCTTAAAGCAGGTAGGGTGCTGGTTTTTCTTGTACGTAAGATGGATCTTGGAGAGAGGTGGGATGGTAAGCCTGTGATCTATTTGAACATGTGAATTTAGCTGCATCCAGCTGATACTCTGGATGGAGTAGAACTTAGAGGTTCCATTCCCATAGAATACCTTCCTGAAAGGGCTCTTTAATTCAGTGTATGAAAGACCAGTACTAGCCTTGACTCTCCGGGACCTTTTTTTTTTTTAAAATATTTTATTTATTATGTATACATGCTCTATCTGCATATTCACCTGCACGCCAGAAGAAGACACTAGATTTTATTATAGATGGTTGTGAGCCACCATGTGGTTGCTGGGGATTGAACTCAGGACCTCTGGAAGAGCAGGCAGTGCTCTTAACCTCTGAGCCATTTCTCCAGCCCCTCTCGGGGACCTTTTAAAAAGAAGTTCCTGAATACGTTTAGTATGTAAGACACAATTTAAGTTTTGTTAGATCTCAAGAAATTCCTTTTCCCAAAGTCTGGCATTTATACAAGAGGAACATTCCATTGGGGACTTACTTTAGTTCCTGCTTGCTAAAAGGAGTAATTCTCTTTATGTCTGGACACAGGGCTCTTCCACTGACCCGTGCCTCTGCTGCCTATCACTACATAAGGATCTGTGTTAGCTTCTGAGCTCCCTCAGTCCCTACTAATCCTGGCTGATAGACCCTGGCCGCTGTTCCAAACCTCCCCAGACCCCAAGCTTCATTCCCTTCCCCCAGCTCCTCTCATTCCGAGTTAACCCAGCTGTTTAGGCTATGAGCTTTCTTGGTTTTCCTCTTCTTTCCCATGGCTCTCCTCCCCCTCTCTCCTCCTCTTTCTTTTCCTTTCTCATTCCTCCCATCTGCTCCTCTCAGTCAGGTTCAGTCTCAACCCTTCCAGATGCCTCTGGCCATGCTCCTCTTCCTCATATCTGCAAGAAAAACTTTCTCCTCAACCATAGCCAGGAGCAGTCATGTCTTCATATTATACTTTGGGAATTTCCTTCAGGTCTGCATGTGCAGGTAGGTAGTTTAAGCCTAATAAATTCTTTGTGGAAGCCAAGTATGATTGAGTTTTCCTGAGGAGATGTGTAAATGTCTTCTGATCCCAGATTGATCACAGATATCAAGAAACAATTCTGTCTAGCCTGGGTTGGTGGCCCAGTGAGTTTACTGAGCGTAGTTACAGAAGAGTGGATGACTCCAAAGCGGTCACCATCTGTCCTTGAAGCCTGGCCAGTTTCATCCCTGGTACTTTTTTGATGGCCAGGCGCTGCTTTGGCAGCTGCCTTTCCATTGATTTGACTCTGCCATTTAAAATTCCACCGTTAGAGCTGGGGAAATAGCTCAGTCAGTGAAGTGGTTTGTGAGAATATGGCCTCAGGTGGGTTTCCCATGTCCAGTGGATGGCCACACACTCACGAAGGGAAAGTTGCTACTGCACTTCGGTACATTCTAAAAAAAAAAAAAAAAACAAACAAAACCCAAAAGACAGTGTTTGGAGGAGGCATGTTGAGGGGATATCAGGGAAGTTGCAGGCCTGAGGTTGAATCTCCTATAACACACGCACATTCACACATACACACACATGAAAAATGTTGATTAATTTTAGGGTCATGGGCATAGGGAAAACATAGCAGTAGCTGATGTTTAAGGATGTACAGCCACATACATAGATCAGAGCATCACTAAACCCTCATCAGAGAAGAGTCGTCTCAATATAGATGCTAATTAACAAAGGGATCCATGACTGGACCGGGTGTGGATAATAATGAGAGACTTTGGAGCACTTGGCCTTAAGTAGGATGTTTAATCAATGAACTTTGTCAGTGAAGTGTCACTAGGTACTGTCTAGAATAGGCTTCATGCCCAGAGCAGTTGGCCAACACTAAATAGATTCTGTATTTTTATTTTGTTTTGGTATGCTTTGTCTTATTGATTTTCTTTTTTAGAGTTTTCTGTTTTGATTTTTGTCTTTTGCCTTTTTTTTTTTTTTTGAGAGAGAGAAGGATAAAGACCATAAAGCTGAATGGTTAGGAAGGTAAAGAGATTTTGGCAGGACTTGGGGAAGGGAACGAATATGATCAAAGTATATTGACTAAATGTTTTTAAGATTTATTTTTATTTTATATGTTTGGGTGTTTGCTGAGTATACATATGTGTGTGTACCCCATGTATACCTGTGCCCACAAAGGTCAGAAGGTACTGGATAACAGGACCCCTTGGAACTAGAGTTATAACTGACTGTGGGTCAGGCTGTGGGTACCGGAGCCTACTTTGGGTTCTCTGAAAGATGCTCTTAGGTGATGAACCAGTCCCAGCTGATGGGATTGCCCAGCATCTGGGTTTTCAGGTCATTTCACCAGGCTGTGAAGTGTCCTGCAACTCCAAAAAAACCCTGCATCATTCTGGACATAGGAAGTGTGAGATGAGCGTCCCAGGGTAAGAACAGATGCTGGTTCATCTTCATTTTGGGAGGACTGTTAGTGCTATCGGCCAGGGTTTATGTGACTGAATGACAATATCTAACAAACATAAAATATATAACCAGGTGTCAATAAACAAAACATACACAAAGCAATTTTGGTTGAAGAACTGTTCCAAGCAAAGGTTCACAGGAACTGGCTCTAGTTTAACCTGAAAGGACCCTAAGAGCCTAGCCAGGTGTGCTGGTGTGGTCGCTGGGAGGGGATGGAGGGAGTTAGTCATTGGGGGTACACTTGGGGAGAAGGTGCAGTCTTGAGGTCTTTCTTGGCTTCGTGGCTACTGCAAGCTGAGCGGTCTCCTCCAGCACGTGCTTTGTGGAGTCTTCCGCTGCTAATGGCCCCGAGCATGGGGCAGGTGCCATGTGGGCAGCGCTCTTCTCTCACTGGGCTCTCACAGGTCTGCCGCTGTCAACGGAAGCTGGCTAATCCAGAACCCCGTCTTTTCCTCAAGCAGTCCCCGTTCATAAAGTCAAAGTTTGTGGCAACTTCAGCAGCCACAACTACTGCAAATACGTGATTTTACCCCCCCCCCACTTTATTTACTAACCCACTGGTAAATCAAAAGTGGTTTGTTCAGTTTCTATGTGTTTGGATATTTTCTGTAGTTTTTCTGGCTGTTGATGTTTGGGTTTATTCCATTATAATTTATTGGCTATATTCATTTTTAAGAGCCTCATCTAGGCCAAATAATATGCTAGAAACTTATTAATATTCTCTCTTATTCTTGGCTCTTAATTGAGTATCATTATCCTCAAATCACAGATGTGAAAAGGGTAAACATCACCTTCTCAAAGCAACTACCGTGTGAAAGTGTGCTGCAGGCATGACAAAATCACAAGGTCTTGATGGAAGGCTTCTGATTCTCAGCCTGCTTCTCCTGCACTGCCTTCAAAGCCTCTCATCGGCCTTTGTTTCTCTTGATTTTTTTCTCCTCAAGTACACTTCTGTCTTCATTATCTTTCTCTCTCTCCACAACTAGAGCCATTTTTGCTTTCTAGGGAGCTGGAATCTCAATTTTGTCCCACAGAAAATCTCAACAATTATTGGGTTTTTCTATTTTAAAAACACCATCAAGAGCAGCTTGTGTGGACAAAAGGACATTCTTGCTTGCTTGATACTTGCATTTCAATATTTTTATTCAATAACAATTTCTCTAGATTTCATTGCTCGTGTCGAAGAGTTTGACTAAAATGAAGAGAAACCATTGTTCTTTGAAGGGTTTTCTGAGGTAAACTGAGCCTCCTCATTGCAGGATGAGGCTGTGGGAAGACACAATGACTTCACTGGCAGGTAGGGCCTTCTGGAGCTTTGCCAGTAAAGGCTGCCCAAGTCATAGCATGGACCTGGCACCCACATTGTGGGACAGAGCTGTGCTTACCTCAGTGGTGCAGGAATTAGCAATAAGGTCAGGATCCTTGTAGACTGTATCCTTATATTTTGTAGAAATGGAGAAATGAACATTTTAGGACTTCCTTCACAAGTGGCAGTGGACAAGTTCTCAAGGAGGAAGTGGCTTTGTGTATTCGGGTATACACAGGTGCCATATTGGTACAAATGCATTCACATGGATACCAGACATTGTCTTCTCCACTGCCACAATGAAACACCATAACCAAGGAAGCTTATAAGAGAAAGTGTTGAATTGGAGGCTCACAGTTCCGGAGGGTTAGAGCCCGTGAGCATCACATCAGGACACAGCAGGAGGTAGACATGATGTTGGAGTAGCAGCTGAACATTTACATTCTGATCCACAAGCAGGAAACAATGATAGAGCAAAGAGAGAATGACCAAGGCTTTGAAACCATAAAGCCCATCCCAAGTGACACACCTCCTCCAACAAGACCACGCCTCCTAATCCTTCCCAAACAGTTCCACCAGCTGGGGACCAAACATTTAAAACATATAAGTCTGCGGGACCATTCTGGTTCAAACCAACATGAATGTCAACCCTGCTGTCAACCATCCTCAGGTGCTGTTCACCTTGATTTTTTGAGACAGCATCTCTCATTAGGACCTAGGATTAATCAATGAAGTAAGTCTTTCAGCCCCTGAGTTCTAGTGCCCGACTCCCCAGCACTCAGATTAAACGCACACACGAGTGTGCTCGCGTTTTGTGTAGACACTGGGGCTTGAGCCTCATGATTGTGCAGGGAGCATTTTGTCAACCGAGCTGTCTTCCCAGCTCCAGCACAGAAAACGATCATTGGCTAACTAACAGACGATTTGTCTCCTGGGCTAAAAGTAGCTGCTTCTCTTATACCTCAAAGTGCCCGGCTTTCCCAATGAGAACATGCAAGCACAGCTACAAGCCTGGAATGTCCTGTGAGGGTAAGAATAGCCACAGACAGGGATGACTTCTGCTTTGGGAGTCTGCAGTTGTTGGGAGGCCTGTGTCTCTGGCAAGCAGCTTAGGACCGTCTCAGTGCAGACAGAGAGAGGACCTCACAGCCTGAGCACATCTTTCCACAGCTTGGTGCTCACCTTGAAGTTTGACATAAGAAAAACTTGGTTGAATTTTTAAATGTCCTTGGAGCACACAGACCTCGATACCCTCCAACAGTCCAGGCCTGTGGCTTTCTTCAAGCATGGAGAACTTGAACTTGTTGGAGTTCCTCATTATCACCTTAAACTGTAACGTGACCATCGTGGGTGAGTCTTGGGGGGGGGGGGGAACAACCCAAGTCTTGTGGTTTCGCTGCCATATATAAATCCTTTTCAAAAGTTTATCCCAATTTTCAATTTGTCTGGTCCACTCCTAAAAGAAAGGTGAGCACATCGCTGTTGGTGTGGGACCCTGGCAAACCTCACAGGGGTCATGCCTCACTCCCATCAGTATGGGGGGATGAGGGGATGGGAGCATCAGTCTCAGGCAAGACCCCAGCTTTCGCGTTCTGAAGTTGAAGGCAGAATCAGGTGGAATGAATGAGAAAGTTACACTGCTGCTGTTCTTCCTTACCTATCTTTTAGGTTTTGTTTTTGGAGATTAAGTTATGAGGATTACTCATTTCTCTTACACAGAGCCTGAGTTTCACTTAGCTGTTTGTAGTGTTGGGGATAGAGCTCTGGCCTCAGGCATGAAGAAAAGGTGCACACACACTAAGCTATGTTCCCAGCCACAAGTTAGACATTCGTTAAACTTCTGACCCTCCTGCCTGCGCTTCCCAAGTACAGGTCACAGACTTGCATAGCCACACACAGCCGTAGCTATTCTTTTAACAAAAGACTAGTAAGGATTCCTGAGGTGGAGGCAAATGAGTCAGTTTTAGGGAGGCCCAGGTGTCTGAAAAGAGGATGGAGAAAAGGGTAAGATTTGCTCAACACGGGGCTGATAGTTTCTTCTAACCTCTGCTTTGTAGCATTTGAATATATGAACCTGGTGTGGAAAGGTTAGGTTTGTGACTTCATCACCTAATGATGCTATTCTCTGAACTTGACTGTCTGAGTGAATGATGGAAGTTGTTTCTTTATTCTTTTGTTCACAGTTTTTGTTAATGCCATTTACACGGTGGCCGGACTAAGGGGAAGGAACCTTGAAATACTAGAAGAGGGCGTAGTCTTAAGGAAATTCAGTTTCAGGGACGAGAGTCACAACAGCCGCTGGCCCTGTGGTGGAGCGCTTGTAGGCTGGACCATAAAAAAGAATGCTGAAACTACCAGCTTCTGTTTCTCAGCATGGCGAAGGGAACATGCTGAGGGCCGTTGAAAAGCTTAAGCCTTAAAAAGGGTGAGGTGGAATTACATTACAGATTTTGTAGCCAAAATGCTGCTTGGCTTTCATCCGGGCCACGCAGAGGCGTCTTCAGTGTACGATGCGCTTTATAAACCTGCTCGCTGGAGACATCTTATAGATAATGCCAGGGCTGTTCTTGATACAGCAAAGGCTCAGGAAGCGATTGCCCCAAGGAGCAGATGGTGGGACTCAGCGGTAGAATACTTTCCTGTCTGGTTTTGATCCTTGCTCCTTGCCAGTGCGTGCGTGCGTGCGTGCGTGCGTGCGTGTGCGCGCCTAATAGCTGCCCCTATTGCTCTGGGCGCTACCGACTCTCCGAGTTTGGTTAAGCAGCTGTGCAGAGTCTTGGACCCTGACTCGCCCTTGCTCTGGCCTAGGCATGCTCTGGCTGGTCGTGGCGGTCTTGCTGAGGATGCTGGTGGTGGTGCTGGCAGGGTCACCGATCTACCAGGACGAACAGGAGAGGTTTGTCTGCAACACCCTGCAGCCAGGATGTACGAACGTTTGCTACGACCTCTTCTCGCCGGTGTCGCCGCTGCGCTTCTGGCTGGTGCAGAGCCTGGCCCTGCTCCTGCCCTCCGTGGCCTTCGGCGCCTTCGCGCTGCACCGCGGCTCCAGGTTGGCGGCGGGGGCGGCCCGCAGGCCCCGGGTTCCCGACCTGTCGGCCGCCTACCTGGCCCACCTGCTGCTGCGCGCCCCGCTGGAGGCCGGCCTGGCCTCCCTGCACTACTTTCTCTTCGGCTTCTCTGTGCCCACCCGCGTGTCTTGCTCCCGCGTGCCCTGCTCAGGGGCTGTGGATTGCTACGTGTCACGGCCCACGGAGAAGTCCCTCCTGATGCTGTTCCTGTGGGCCCTGAGTGCGCTGTCCTTCCTGCTCAGCTTGGCCGACCTGCTTTGCAGCCTGGCGAGGAGGCCACGGGCGACCAGGCGGCGGGTGAAGGGAGAGGCCGGCCCGGTCTGTGAGGTCCCCACTCCTCCCCGGGGCCCCGTGCAGGACCCTCGGGGTTGTAATGCCCAGGGGCAGTTGGACCAGGGCGGCGGACAGGAGGAGCAGGTGCCTGAGTTCCTGCGCGCATGGACAGCCGGCCAGGGCGGCCACAGGCACTCTGGTCAGGCCAGCGTGTCAGGACGGGTGGAGCATTCAGACCAAGATGTCAGCGAGGCCGCTTCCTCAGCCGGTGACAGGCTGATGGTGGCTCACACAGAGCGTGAGTTCAGATCCCACAGAGAGACGCCCCCCGGCCTGGGGGCCAAGGCCATGCGGTCAGATGACCTGCCCAGACACTGCCCGGCCAGCCTGCCTCAAGCTCCTGGTCGGCTGGCCACCTCGGGCAGCGCCCCTCACCTGAGGTCCAAAAAATCTGAGTGGGTATGAAGGCAGCCATGCCGGATCCACAAGCCCCTTCCCCAGCACGGCACTGCCTTTTGTGCTGTGACAGGGTAAGACCTTGCAGGGGTTTCTTCATGTTGTATTCTTGCTGAGAACATTTTAGGTTTAACTTGAAATTTGATTTCCGTGATGTAGAACCCCATGGAAAATTACCCGACACTATTCTAGGACCCTGAGGTCGAGATGGTCCAGCCAACTTAGCTTCTGTTTAACTGCTTGCTTGGGCAAACCTTTCCCTCCCCCTCCTCCCCCACCTGACCGCCAAGCCTAGCTTTTATTGAACTGCTTGATTAAGCAGAAACTCTGCAGCTGCAGAGATACCAAAATGCGTTAAAAAACGCCTTCTTCTAAAATCTCAGTGCTCCACGTGAGTGGAGTCCAGCCATCTGCCATATAGACTTTATATTGCCTATAAACTGTCTTGGGTGGTCCTCTCCCGTGGGCTCCCAAGACCTTAAGCAGCCTAGCCCTAAACAAGGCATGGCAGAAGCCTGGCAGGCTGAAAGACTAGCCTGTCCAGGGCAAACGGACTTCAGGCAGAACTAGAGAAACAACTGTTTTCACTGAAAAGGCCTCGACATCCAAATGCCCACCCCAGGCTTCACCAGTCAGCCAGCTACCAGCCTGATTTGGTGTCTAACTCACCCTGAAGCATGATCTTACAATTATGCAACTTCCCAACAGTCTGATGTTTTCTGGAGAAACATGATGAGTTCCTTGGCTTTTGTCTTTTTTTTTTTTTTTTTGCTTGTATGTCACCTATGAAGAATCCTTTGCTTACAAGCTTTAATAAAATAAATGCGAAGTGTATTGCACATCCTGTTTCATGCTGTCAAAGGAGCAAGGCCATGGCTCATACCTCATGTCTGCTGCATTTGCTGAGTCATCTCTTGTGTGCTTGGTCAGTGTTCTGTGTTTGCTGTGTTCTTTTTACCCAGAGAAGAAGGAAGTGCTGTTACTGTTGTGACAAGTTGGACTTTTCACACTTTGTTTTCCAGGGTGGTTTGGTTAGTTTTTGCTTTTTGCTTGGAAGTATATGGGCTCAAACCTAGGGCCTCGTGCATCCCAGGCAAGTGCTCCGCACACGCAACCTCTCAGTTCAGGCCTTCTGTCTGAGGCTCAGGCTGGCTTGGGAGTGTTCCAGTAGCTATGGCAGGCACGCTCCCTGCCCGAGCTTTCACACATGCAAGAAACACAATTACTTCAGTTCTCAGATGTGCCCCACTGAGGTGTTCCATGGACTTCTTGGGGTGACCCTGCTTTTGCCTGCAGGTTGCTCTAGCCTGTCTGTTCTGGAGCCTTCTGTTGGACGTAAGGGGACATGTCTGCCACGGGACAGGATAAGCCAGCCCCCTTAACTGAGCAGCGGCATCTAGTCCACACCTGGAGGAACTGAGGAAGAGTCCCCCTTCCCGCCAGCAGATAATGAAAGAGGTGGCCTAGTGCACCTGTGAAAACAGCAGAAAACCTTGTTGATGATGTATCTGCTGCGATGGGAACTAACAGCATGTTAGAAACACTTGTAGGGGGCCCGGCCAAATGGTTGGCATGACGTGCTGGGTGCCCAGGACCAGCTGGGAAGGGGAGCGGTTCCCACAGAGATTGTGGTTACTGGGAACCGGGTGGAGAGTGCCATTTGCCCCTGTCCCTGAAGTCCGTGCTCAAGCTTGGCCCACAAACACGGTTTTATATTCAAGGCCCTGGGAGGTGAGCTTTGGCTTCCCTGTGCTGTCCCAAATCCTACAGCGAGAGATCAGAAAGGCCTCAGCGCCGGGTGCCCAGAGAGAGGGCAGTTCTAAGCTCAGGGTTGAGGCTCTTGCCTCAGGCTACCACTGGGCTGGACCTCAGTTTTCTCCTTTGAGTGATGAGGGACCTGGACAAGAGTGAACTCTTGGAAAATTTAAGGAATGAGAAAAGATGAGAAGAATTTCCTCAGTTTGACCTAGAACTCAAGTCTCTGGTACTTTGGAGGCATCTAAATTACATTCATTGAAAACAAGAAAAGGGAGGGAGAGAGGCCAGGAGGGCAGGAGAGAGGAGAGAGCTAAGGTTGTTCAGTTTTTTGGGTTTTGCATGGCACAAAGCTCAGCAGATACTGTCTGAATTTCTGCCCACATTATCTCAGCAAGTGCTCCCCCCCCCCCCCGGGGCTGGTGTGAAGGTGGCTTCTGAGATGGTCCAGTGTGAACATGAACCCGCTAGCGGAGCCAGTCTCTGAGACAGCAAATGGTGCTGGGTGCCTCCTGAGAGGAGAGAGAGGTCCTGGGAGTGTCAGTGGGCCACACGTGGAAAGCAGCCTGGGCTTAGGAAGAACAGAGTACTTTATGCCTCATGCTCACGTGCCGCAGGCTCCACTGGGAAGTTCTTTCAAATTGTGTGTGTGCCAGGTCAGGTTCAGGGAAGAGCAGCATGACGCATCGAGGGAAGGAGAGGAAAGGCAGGACCACAGGAGAGCTGCAGGTTAACTCTGGTGGCTCTTACTCCGAGCCGGCTCCAGCCTAGCTCGGAAGGGAGCTGGTGAACCTGGCTGGCTGTGAAGGGGAACATTGTTTTCCTGCAAATGTGGGCGTCTCCACACAGCAATCTCTTCCTTGGGTAATTTTCAGCTTGACCTCCAGCTTGGTATTTGGTCCCGGAGGGAAAAGGGACACCACGATTCCACAGCCTTATAAATTGAACCCGGTGATAGTTATTTCATAGAGAAAGGAGGAAATTAAAGTCAACTGCAGATTGGGCATAACTCAGTGGAGAGCACGTGCCTAGTGTGCGGGAACACATATATTGGATTCCAAGCCCTGAGCAAAGCCTAGAGTTTAGTAGAAAGGGTCCCCATTCTCCCTGGTGAAGGAGCAGAGAGGTCAGAGCATGTCACACTTCTGGTTACCATCTGCTTCTTTGGTTGAAAGGTCCTAGTGGGTCACCCATGTGTTACTGGGCAGGCCTTCCTCTGGCCTCTCTGGCAGGGCTCCCTGTTCTCTACACACATACACACATAGACACACACACACACAGACACACAGACACACTCAGACACACATACAGACACACATACAGACACACAGACACACACAGATACACACACAGACACACATACACACTCAGACACACACAGACACACAGACACACTCAGACACACACACAGACACACAGACACACTCAGACACACACAGACACACACATACAGACACACACACAGACACAAATACATACAGACACACACACAGACACACACACAGACACAAACACACAGACACACACACAAACACACAGACATACTCAGACACACACACATACACACACACACAGACACACACACAGACACACACAGACACACACAGACACACACACAGACATACATAGACATAGACACACAGACACACACAGACACACAGACATACACAGACATAGACACACACAGACACACACACACACACAGAGACATACACAGACACACAGACACAGACACACACACACACACACACACTCATCTGTAGGCTGACAGGATTTGAAGATGTGTGGAGCCAGGTTACCAAGGCTGTATTTACGGAGCACTGCTTCTGCACGTGAATGGAGTCTCCCTTTCTGTCTCTTTCTGGGCAGCTGTAACGCTCACCGAATGCCATGAGCAGTCAGAAAGGGAGATGGGTGAGCTCCAGTGCGCATCTGGCCAGAGCCGCTCCAGCTCAGCCAGCTGCCTTGTCCTCACAGGGCTCGCGCGGGACAGGAGCAGGTGCGGCCTGCTTCACTGAATGAAGGTGGGGGCGTGAGGCTAGCCAAGGGGACCTCAGCGCAAGGACTTCGTCAAGTGTTTGCAGAAGATGGCGCTAGGGCTGAGATTACAGGTGTCTAGCAAGTCTTCAGCATCTGAAATGAGGTGTGGTAGAGGACAGTGTAAGGACTGGGTGAGGCTTTCTGGCTATGGTTGTACCCAGTCTCACCAGCAGGGGGCTCTCTTGGACAGCAGTTAGAATCCGATAGGTAAACACCCCAAACCAAAACATGAAATTTCTCATCTGGTCACCATGCTGAAACACCGCTGCCCATTCATTCTATTTTCATCTTTTCTGGCTCATCTCAGCTCATAGAAAGCAAGATTTAAGAATTTGCAGCAGTCCATCTGGGAATTCTGTTAGGTTGATTTTGGACAGCAATACTGTGGCGGCTCGGGAGTAAGAAAATAGGGGAGAACGGGAAACTGAACAATCCAGTCTCATAGGAAGGAGCTCGTGGAACAAGACAAGAGAGCACCCTTGTGAGGCTGAGCTGCAGCTTCTATTTTTATTTCTTTCTCTGATTTTGCTCACACGTGTGTGATCACCTACCTAAACCCACCCCGGCTTTCCACATAAACTAAGATTTGGCTTGAGATCTGAAATTGGAATATAAATGACCGCCAAGACAGGTGGTAGGAAACTGGCTAGACACTGGGACCAGGCCGTGTGGCTTCTCAAGAGCCTCTAGGCAGATATGGGAGTGCGCTCTGCCTCCCTTCCAGCTGTTCACCAAGCAGCTGCAGGAACCCTTGGGGCTGCAGCCTGTTGGAAGGCATCTGCAAAGGTGCACAGTGCTCTTCCTGGCCAATGAGACCATGCATTGTTCTGAAGTTGTGAATCCCTGTACACTTAGAAATTTAGAGGGCCATTCATCTTAGAAGTATATTTATAGTATGTTTAAGAAGGAGCAATGAGCTAGAGAGACAGATGGCTCAGAGGTTAAGAGCACTGACTGACTGCTCTTGCCAAGGTTCTAAGTTCAATTCCCAGCAAGCAGATGGTGGCTCATAACCATCTATAATGGAATCTGGTGCTCTCTTCTGGCAAACAGGCAGAATACTGTATATATAATAAGTAAATCTTTCTTAAAAAAAAAAAAAAGAAACAATGAAATACATACGAGTAGGTCTTCCCTGGCCGGCTTTAGCCAGCACATTTTCATTTCTTTTACATCGAGTATATATATATATATATATACTTGCTTGTGGTTTGGGGTTTTAAAAAATCTATTTATTTATTCACTTTACATTCTAGTCATAGTCCTTTCCATTCTCTCCTCCCAGTCCCACCCTTCCTCCCTTTCCCCCTCCTCTGCTACTCCTCAGGAAAGGGGAGACCCTCCACCAACCCACCCCAGGATATCAAGTTGCATCAGGACTGAGCTCATCCTTATCCACTGAGGCCTGGTAGGCAGCCCCTCTAGGTGGAAGTGATTAAAAAGCAGGCAACAGAGTTCATAGCAGAGACAGCTCCCCTTCTCTTACTAGGGAACCCACATGAAGCCCGAGCTGCCCACATGTATAGGGGGGCCCATCTGTGGAGGGGGCCTAGGTCCAGTTTGTGCATAGTCCTTGGTTGGTACTTCAGTCTCCACAAGCTCCTCTGGGCCCTGGTTAGTTGGCTCTGTTGGTCTTCTTGTGGAGCTCCTGTCCCTTCCAGGTCCTTCTATCCTTATCCCCACTTCTCCACAAGACTCCCTACACTTCTCCCAATATTTGGCTGTGGGTCTTTGCATCTGTTTTAGTTTGCTGCTGAGTGGAGCCTCTCAGAGCACAGCCATGCTAGGTTCCTGTCTGAAAGCACAGCAGAGTATCATTAATAGTGTCGGGGGCTGGCTCTTTCCTATGGGGAGGTTGGACCAGGCATTGGTTGGACATTCCCTCAATCTCTGCTCTCTCTTTGTCCCTGCACATCTTGTAGGCAGGGTAAATTTTGGGCCTAAGTTTTTGTGGGTGTGTTGGTGTGGCCCTCCCTCCACTAGGAGTCCTGTTTGGTAAGAGGGTGTTCTCTTCATTTTCCATGACCCCTGAAGCCTCCCAGAAGCCTGCTCTGTCGTAGGTCTTCAGCTTGTCACTGAGATGGCCCCACCCCGCCCACTGCTTCTCTTCTCTCCACAGGTCGCCTGTCCTCCCACCTCTGTCTCCCCAGCTCTGACCTCCACCCTCATTTCTCTCCACACTCCCTCCCCTACCTTGTTCCATCTCTTCAACTACTTTTGCTGTCTCTATTTCCCCTTCTGAGTGAAATCAAAACATCCTCCCTTGGGGCGTTCTTCTTTACTTAGCTTCTTTGGGTCTGTGAATTGTAGTATGGTTATATGGCTAAAATCTACTTTTAAGTGAGTAGATACCATGTGTGTCTTTCTGGGTCTGGGTTCCCTCACTCAGGATGATCTTTTCTAGTTCCAACCATTTGCCTGCAAATTTTATAATTTTCTTGTTTTTAATAGCTGAATAATATTCCATTGTGTAAACACTACATTTTCTTTATTAAATTTTTTTTTGGTTGAGGGACGACTAGGTTGTTTCCAGATTCTAGCTATTATGAATAAAGCTGCTATGAACATAGTTGAGCAAGTGTCCTTGTGGTGTGGTGGAGCAGCTTTTGGGTATATGCCCCGGAGTGCTGCACCTGAGTCTGAAGGTAGCACTATTCTTAATTTTCTGAGAAAGTTTCTCAAAACAAAACAAAATAAACAAACAAATGCAGATGGAGGATAATATCTGAGAAAAGAAATGCAGAAGGCAGAGGTCACAGGAAGTGAAGCCTGAAGAGGGCAAGGGTACCCACAGACATGCTTCACTCACTTCTCAAATTGGTCCTCACTGCAGATGTTGTAGGCACCTGAGTCTGCTGGCAAGGCGGCAGTGCAGGCATGTCTGTGTCTGGGGAAAGAGGCAAGGCAGAGGGCGCCACAACACTGAGCGTTGGCTCTGGCGAAGCCTTGACTATATGAGGGAAGTAGCTGATAGTCCAGGTGAGATTGGAACCATGCGTTGCTGCCTTGACTTTTCACTGGTGCTAAGGAATGGCTGATGAGCCTCAGGCCGACCCTGACTTACTGAATTCAGAAACATCTATGTTAGTCCTGCTCTAAGCTCCTTCAGCTGGCCTGAATTGTGTTGGAAAGTTTCACGGGATGTGCCACACTCATCCTTTAATTAGACTTAAAAGGTTCAGGGTAATTTGAAAGAATCCAGTCTTTGGTCTCAGACTTGCTAAATCCTTTGTGAATTTTGAAGTGCAAATATAGAAAATCACAATACAGAATAGGGACCTGTTAATCAGAGATACCTAAAATATATCACGCCCAGCCGTTTCCTTCCTATGGGATGCAGCATGAGTATGGTAGACCTTTTCAGTATGGAGTACCAGTCCCACGGTGTGGCTGCAGCATTTTGCTGTAACTCTCTACATTTTAGAAAGTTTGTTTTATGTACAATGTTTTATTCTTCCTTTTCAGTAGCACTGAGGATTGAACCTGGGGCTTTGTTTATAAAGCTCAGTGCGGACTTGTCCTCAGTTCTTTCCAGAGTGTTAGCTGAGAGAGACATTAAACCTGACTCTGTTTCTTACTGTAGTCATTGTTTCTGCCCCTTTCTGCTCCTTTGTTCTTACACTGTTGCTTTTGTTGTTTTGCCTCCCAAAGGTAGTTTCACAGCAAGCACAGTTTTCAGCCACCACGAGGGCTCCTCATTCCTTCTGTATCCTGCAAGGTCCTGAAGTTAATAGCAGCGCTGGGTAGAATTTTCTTGTTGTTGTTGTTCTCTTCTGCACACTAGGTATACAAAAAGATGTCTGTTTCTAAAGTAGCCCAAATGCTAAGGAATATTCTTTGAATCTTTGAAAGAATAACAACAACAAAGAGACTATTTTGAGTGTTTTTTCCTTCAATAATTTTTTCTATGTATCCTAGGCTACCCTCACACTCATGCCGTCATGTCAGTGTCTGGAGTTTTAGACTGCAGAAGTGTAATCATGCCAAGCTGCATCTGTCACTGTCTTATTTTCCTGTGACAGCGCTTCTGGGTGTGTTTGCTGACAATCATGTCACTTGCAGAAGAGCCAGTGAGAAGACTAGGACAGGGATGATAATATCATTTTCTTAAGGGACAGGGGTTTAGGAAAGATTGTGATATGGGTGCTCAGAAGATGAGGGCGTGTGTACACTTCTCAGGCTAGCAGGCTCATGGAAGACGAGGGCATGTGGCACTCTCAGGCCAACTGCAGTCCAGCTCGTGCTGTCTCCCCACACCTCTCTTAGTGGAAAGCAGAGACATTTGAGCATACGTGTGTGTGGGTGTCCAGGAACATGTTCAGATGTTCATTTTATGGACTGCTGATAGCACCACGTCCCATATCATTCAGGAATCATGTGGTAAAGGACTTGCTTAAGCCAATGACACAAGTATATGTGATGTACCCTTTGGGGGCAGAAAGTTTACAACTGTGAACACATAGATGCAACCTTACCCCACGGACAGGTAAGATAAAATCCTTGTCACTTTGATCTTTGCATGGCAGGGCAAACAGAAGCATCTCGCTGGACAGGCATACATGATTGTTTTTATGTGAGGTTGCATGAGATATTAGAATTGTTGATGTAGGAAAACTTTTACTCCAATAGGAATTAAGGAACACAGATGTGTGAGGAGGTTAGTGCATGGGTGGATGTGAGGATGAGGAGATGAACAGAGAATGGCAGAATGACACACTGCTTCTACCTTCACTAATATCCCCAACTCACTGACAAATAAAAGGGAAATCACTGCCTTGCTAATTTGGTCATATTCACAACAGCCCAAAGCTGAGAGAAATCCAAACACCCACTCAAAGACAACAGGATAATGGTGTCGGGCAGTGTATATAAACAGAATGTTATTATTCAGCCTTTAAAAGGAATGGCTGGGGAGCTAGCTCAATTTGAAAGTGTTTCCTGAGGCACTGTTAGTTCAAACATGTACAAAAAATCTGGACAAGGGAGTGTGTGTTTATAATCCTGATCTTTTGGTAGGCGAAGTGAGGCCATTCACTGGGGCTTCCTGACAAGGCTAGTGCACAAGGTCCCAGCCAGTGAGAGATCCTGCCTCAAAAAACAAGGAGGGCAACCTGAGGAATGATACTTGAAACTGGACTTTGGTGTCCTCACCCACATGTACATGTGCTGTGTGCTTGCACAGAGGAACACCACAGAAGTTAGCTTTTAGAAGCGGCTCTGTGGCAGTGTGGGTGCATGCCTGCAATCCCTGCACTCAGGTGAAGGCAAGACCATGAAAAGCGCAAGGCTAGCCTGTGCTACACAACAGAGCTCCCACCTTAGGAAGGAAACAGAGGTGCTAAAGTTATCATATGATCAAAAGTAAAGCAATCAGGCATATACCTTTAATCCCAGGCAGAGGTTAATGGTTAGTTCCAGGCCCCCAAGGGCTGCACAATGAGACCCTGTCTCAAGAAGAGAAACAAACGTGGAAATAGCTTTGTAGTAAGTAAGGAGTTTTGTTAACATTTGTTTGCTTGTTTTGAGACAGCGTTTCATGAAATTCAGACCAGCCTCACTGTGGGACCAAGGGTAGCTTCCGACTCTTGTCCTTTCTCAACTTCCTGTACTTGGATATTTAAGTGTGGCACCCCTGCTGCTCACCTGTGCCACCCAGGACAACCAGAACTTACCCAGTTACCCAAGCTGTCCTTCCGCTTTCACGTCTTCTGCTTCTGTCTCCTGGGGTGCTGCAATTGTAGCTTGTGCCCACTTGTGATAGGAGAAAGAGGTAGAAAGTTCCTTGTCAGGACGGAGCCAAGGTATGCCACAAAGTCACACCATACAACAGGCCCAGGGCAAGAGGTTCATTGGGGGTGGCGGGAGAGCAGAGCGAAAGGACATCTTGGAGTGGGGACATGAGATAGAGATGAAGACAGACAGACAGAACCAGAGAGAGAGAGAGAGGTAAGCTACTGCTGAGTCTCTGAAAGACAGGTCTACAGAGCACCTAAGTTACAACAACTTGGGGACTAAGACTGTTCTTTTGATTTAATTTTGTTGTTGTTTTGGGGGGATTGAACCCAAGGCCTTGAACATGCTGAGAAGTGCTGGGTTGTGGTGGTCTCTCCAGGCAGAGAGTTCCATAGGACGGACAGTAGGAGTTCCAGGCAGCTTCGTCTTCAGCCCCCACAGCCGCCCTGTAGAGCAGGAACTGCTTTATCCTCTGTTTGTAGAGAAGATGGAGAAATCAGATCAGACGACAGGCAGAGCTGCCCAGTGCCTGCACCCAAATACCTCCACTTACCAGCCTTTCTGCAGTTTACTGAAGATTATTACTATTAATATGGTGAAATGATGTGTGAGGAATTATCCAGAATGATTGTTGCATGACAGACTTCTCAGAAAGAAGCAACAAGGTCTATTCACGCCCCCCACCCAATCCTTCTCAGTGACAGGAAAAATATTACCATTCTAAATAGTCAGGTTGAAAGATGGTGACTGATAATTGTTTTTTCTTTTTATTCTTCTCTTTCTTGAGATTGGTTCTTTCTACATAGTCCTGGCTGGCCTGGAACTCACTATGTAGATGAGGTTGGCCTTAAACACACAGAGATCCATTCATCTCCATCTCGAGTGCTGGGACTAATCTCTATTTATGAATATTTATTGTATTTGAGATGTTGACACACTCAGTCATGCATACCGATTTTCATCAGAGATTCCAGCAGTAGTTTAAAAAAAAGTTTAATTCTTAGATGGGAACCCTAAAATCAATCTTTACATCTTTTATGTTAAATATTTAATATTTAAATGTTAAATGTCCAGGATACAGCGTGGGTAGCTGTGGGTTATTTTCTTTCTGTTTGTTTGTTTTGGCCTTTATTTTTGTTTTTGTTTTGAGAAAGATATCCT
Organism: Pachyuromys duprasi; assembly: GCA_028658305.1. Lineage (NCBI taxonomy): Eukaryota > Metazoa > Chordata > Mammalia > Rodentia > Muridae > Pachyuromys > Pachyuromys duprasi. The sequence goes on from CM053760.1 coordinate 73,921,809, forward strand.
TGAACTTCTGATCCTCCTGACTCTGTCTCCTGAGTGCTGGGGTTATAGACATTTGCTGAGGTCAAATCCATCTTCATGTATGACAGACACAGACTTTATAAGCTAAGCTGCCTCCCCGGCCTTGTGTTCAGTCTTTTGAGCGCCCTAGCCCCTCCTCAAGTTTGCGATTCTTCAGACTCACTCCTCTAACTCCTGGTATCATAAGCATGTGGTTACAATCTGGGCTTTGGCTTCAGCAGTTAAAACCAAAACATAAGAAAACAAACACCGCAGGGCTTCTGACGAGTGAGCAGGAGCGGAAGCTACCACTGGGGCATGAGGTAATTAGGAACAGGGTTTATGGAAGCAAAACAGCAGACACTGGTTTTCGAATTTAATGGCTAGTTCCCCAAAGGGTTGAAGAAAGCAACGTGAAGAACGTGTCCCCAAGGCGTGCAAAGCCATGCCGTTAGCTCTGTAGCTCACGCTCACCCCACCTGTGCGAGCCTTGGCACTTTACCCTCACTCTTTTGCTCTCCATGTCTCTCTCACTAGCGTCTGTGCTTTCCAGGCTGCGACGCTCCTCCTGAACACCTCCACAGCATGCTCCTGTGGGCTCCTCTGTGCCAGGTCCGTGGTGCTGCAGGGGCCCTTCCACCTCACCTCCCGAGCCCTCAGTACCAGAGGAGTGGCTGCTCTTCACTGTCTGCCTCTGCCTACCGAGGCACTTCCTGAAGGGCCCAGGGCTCCGTTGTCTAGGCAAGTCTTTTCCATATCTGGCCTTTCTCCCCAGTGAGGTCTCCATTGGGAATGACAGGACGTCTGTGAACATGAGTTGTGAAGACTGAGAGAGTCTCTTCAGTCAGTCAAGGGCCCCAGAGTCAAGCCTTTCAGAGAAGGCCTTATAAAAAGTGAGGAAAGCACGGCCTGATGAGATACATGGGACCAGGAGGGCTGACTCAGACACAACGGCCCACAGGTGAGCTTCAGACAGAAGAGGGGGGCAGTGGGAACAGACATAGGAAGGGCATGCAAGTCCTAGTGAATTCTTGGCCTGGTTCTGCTCTGGTTGAAGTGGTCCTGCAGAACTACAGCGGATGCCAACCTATAGCAAGGCCTGTGGCAGACCTGCTGTGGCTGTTTGAACGAGAATGGGCCCCATACGCTAATGTGTTTGAGTGCTTGGTCCTCAAGTGTGGAACTATTCGGGAAGGATTAGGAGGTGTGGCCATGTTGGAGGATTTATGTCATTGGGGTGGGGTTTGAGGTTTTGAATGCTTTGCTGTTCTCAGTTTTCTCCCTCTGTCTCCTAGTGGTGGATCAGATCTGAGCTCTCAGCTACTGCTCTAGAGCTGCCAGGCTCCCCGCCATGGTGGTCTTCTGGAACTGTGAGCCCCCAGTTAGATGCTTTCTTTTACATGTTGCCTTGGTCCTGATGTTTTGTCATGGTTACAGAAGAGTAACTAAGACCCCTTCCCAGCCCTTGATATGCACGTGGCTGGGGACTCCTGAGTGCCCACTTCCATTGCAGCTTCTTGGAATCAGGTATCTTAGTTAGGGTTTTTGTTTTGTTTTGGTTTGGTTTTGCTGTGCAAAGACACCACGAGCGAGACAACTCTTATAAAGGCAAACACTTAATTGGGGCTGGCTTACAGTTTTAGAGATTTAATCTTTATCGTCATGGTGGGAAGCATGGTGGCATGTGAGTAGAGATGGTACTGGAGGAGCCAAGAGTTCTACAACTTGATCCAAACCTAGCACAAGGAGACTGTCGTGGGCAGCCAGGAGGAGACTAGATTTCATGCTGGGCAGAGGCTGAGCATAGGAGACCTCAAAGACTGGCTACACAGTGCCACACCTCCTCCAAGAAGGCCACACCTCCTCCAACAAGGTCACACCTCCAAATAGCATCAAAGCATTCAAACACATGAATCTATGGGGTTCAAACTCTTCAAACCACCACATTGGGCACAGACCCAGAGTTCTCTGTCACCAGTGGGGCACTGTAGTCAAGATTCCTGGCACACCGTGACTCCTGAGCAGCCCAAGTATCTCTCAACTCTGATCCTGTAGTTCTCAGACCACGTGTCCTCCCATCCCCAGCAGCTCTTCCGCTTCTCAGGAAAAAAGATTTCACCAGAGGGGGGCTGGGATAGTGCTCATCTAGTCTCACACAGGCAGGTCACCCACACAGCCTCCTTCTGGAGAGCCGGAACAAGCCAAAGCAGTTGCACTCCCCACCCCTTGGCTAGCCCCTCTTCAAGAGTAGTGTCATCTCCTTAGTGTGCTTCCCGGGTGGATGACAGGAATGCATCCTTGTGTGGTTCTGAGGAGCATGGACAGGAAGGTGTGAAACAACACCTTCAGGAAGCAAGTCAGAGCCATCCTTTTGCCATGAAAGTGGGTCATCATGTACCTGACACATTGGCATTCCACAAATGAAAATAATTCAGAATATCATTTGCAGAGGGTAACGCTTTGGATTTCAACAAGGGTGATAACATCATGGCTGCCTGGCAGGGATGCAGCACCCGACACTGGGGCAACTCTGGGGATTTTTCTTAAGAAGATGGCTGTCAAATTAGGAGTACCGACCTGAGCAGGCCTGCTGAGACACAGAGCCAACACTCTCTCAAGATCTTATTTTCTCAGAGTCTCTAGCCCAAGGTTGATTCCAAACTTTCTCTGTGGCTGATGATCACTCTGAAACGCCCCTCAATGCCCTTACTTTGTGAGCGATGGGGTCACAGCCATGTGTCACTATTACCTGTGTTAGGCACTGCTGGTGATGGGACCCAGGCCTGTGTGCTCGCTGTGCAAGCGCTGGACAGCCGAGGGCTTTCCGCAGTTCCATCTGACTCTTTCTTTCTTTGAAAAAAATGTTAATTAATTTGTTTTTTTATTTACTACAATTTATTCACTTTGTATCCCAGATGTAGCCTCCTCCCTTGCCCCTCCCAACCCTCCTCCCCGGCTCTCCCTCCCTCAACTTCTCCTATGTCCCTCTCCGGTTCACTGATAGATGGGGTTCTCCTTCCCTTTCCTCTGACCCTAGCCTATCAGGTCTCTTCAGGACTGGCTGCATTGTCTTTCTCTGTGACCTGGTAAGGCTGCTCCTTCTTCAGGGGAAGGTGATCAAAGAGCCACCCACTGAGTTCATGTCAGAGATAGCCCCTGTTCCACTTACTAGGGAAACCACTTGGACACTGAGCTGCCATGGGCTACCTCTGGGCAGGGATTCTAGGTTATCTCCATGCATGGTCCTTGGTTGGAGTATCAGTCTCAGAAAACACCCGTGTCCAGATTTTTTTGTTCAGTTGCTCTCCTTGTGGAGCTCCTGTCCTCTCCAGGTCTTACTATCTCCCCCCTCTTTCATAAGATTCCCTGCACTCTGCCCAAAGTTTGGCTATGAGTCTCTGCATGTGCTTTGATACCTTGCTGGGTAGAGTCTTTCAGAGGTCCTCTGTGGTAGGCTCCTGTCCTGTTTCCTGTTTTCTCCCTCTTCCGATGTCCATCCCATTTGCCTTTCTGAATGAGGATTGACATCTCAAACTCTGTGCACCTGAAGAAGCTAAGCAAGGAGGACCCTGGGTAAGCAAGCGGAGGAACTGCGCTCTCCTTGCTCTACCACAAGATGGCGGTATAGTACCAACCTTTTGAAACTGATGCCTGGTTTCTGGCCCTTGTTTTTAGCCTCTGCAAAATGTCTGCGGGGTTCTTTAAATTGATCCTGTTCTGCAGTGGGCTTGGTGTGATTTCCTTTTAATAAGACAATCTGATTTCCTCACCTCAAACTTTGAAGTGTTACAGGTACCTTCAGGTTAAGGAATGCAACAAGGTCTGATTTTCTACTAACTTTCCCACTTTCTGTCTATGGTACGGTTGCTTTTATTACCAAGCAAAAAGAAAGCATTCCCCCCACAAAGGTGACTTCAACAAGCATTGATTTCCTGTTGGTCTAATCACACTAGATTTTATTTATTTACCTCAGTCTTCTGGTCGCACAACAATCACGTTGTCTACTTTCAGACACGTGATAAGTCTTAACACCTTTTTCATGCTAAGGACAGGCCTACATAGCTTTACAGCAGTATCTGAGCAATCACCTGCCACTTGTCTCATGTCCGTGGGCCTAGGTGGGTCCTTCTTTCCTCTTCCTACCCATACAGTCAAGTTTGGGTCTCATTTGGATGTTGACTTTTGAATAATGTTTCTGCTTCTGAAACCAAGAACTAGCACTGTAGTTCAGTGCTGGTCCTGAACTGGCGAGTCTCTGCTGATGACAGCAGGCCGCCTTCTCACTAGGAGCCTTCAGAGTGGAAACCAGGCTTTTTCTTGATTCGTAAGTTTGTTTAGCTGTGCACACTTACAGCCATCTTGTAAAAGTTATCAGATAGGGCACTTTACAAGGATAGACAGAATATTAATGAGGTAAAGGGTTCAGTTATAACAACTCCTCAAAGTTATCATAGTTGAAAGCTGTCACCAAGAATGCCCTGAAATAGCAACTTTTAGCTCCTTTCTTTTCTGCTCATGTGGTAAGGCCCTGTCCCCTGCTTTGACCTTATTACTGAATATGGCCAGTTCATGGACACTCAGCGTCCCCAGTCAGTGCGTGGGTTAGATGCGAGTGCTTGCAGGTGCCTACGTCACCAGCCAGTGACTAACGGATGAAACTGCTGACAAGGTACCCAGTTTGTCAAGCTAAGACGGGCATGGCAGCAGCATGCATTCCCATTACAAATCAAATTTTAGAATTTAATTTAACACAAATCGTGGCTCTGGAAGGAATAGACAATTTAAAAATGCCCCTTCAATGAGGAGCTGCAAAAGAAGTGGCTTTCATCTTGTTAATTCAGAATTGTAGTCACTAAAGGGAAAGCAAAGAGAAACAAACACGTGAGAGGGGCACCGGGCCCACCCGCCCACAGTGCCGGGCCCCGCCCACAGTGCCGGGCTCCAGCTGGTGGCAGGGTAGCTGCCAGTTTCTTATCTTGAGTGACAGGTTAATAAGGGACCCGGGGCTCTCCTTTCAGTATGCACATACAATCTTACCAATTACTTTTAAATTATTGCTAATCTTCTAGAAATTAAAAAAGCCTAAGGAGTAAAAATATCTGAAAAATATTTGCTGAAGAAGCATTTCCTGTAAGTGGTTTAAAGGTTCACTTAGGAAAATCTGCCAGCATTTAGTCAACAGAATTTAGGCACTGAGGATTTTTTTTTTTAAAGAAAAACTTGTAGTTTATAATAGTTCATTGGTTCAATTAGGAATGAAAAAGAAGGGAGTTTTGTAATGCAATTGTCCGGCAAAGGAAACCGCTTTAAATTGGGGGATTATGTGCGCAGACCACCTGTGGCGCATTCAGAGCCTTTTCTACAATGCGCGGCCGGGCCTAGCTGCCTGCGGGCTGGCTAACAAAGCCGCGGCAAGCTGTTGAAAAGGCTGAGCGCACTCCGCCTCTGGTCTTCACTAACTGTTACAAGTCTTCCTCTCCCTCTCTGCCTCTCCTTTTTAAAGTAAAAGTCCCACATCCCTTTAATGGAGGAGCGTTAGGGCTCCGCGGTGGCCAATTGGTCTGCACCAAGAGGAGCCAGGCGCAGGGAGAGAAACTTCAGACTACACAGCACATTCGGAGAGGAGAAAAGATCAAAGTTTTTCCAACTCAAAAGACCAAGTTCCCTACAGATTAACCCTATTCATTTAGCCTCTCTAAAAGGAATGGTGCGCAGAGCCACTGGGCAGACAGGTAAAAAGTTCAACAATCGCCAGTGCATTCTTCTGCTGATTCAACAGCCTTCTGTTCAAATAAATTAGCTTAGTCTTGACAGAGGAACAATGGCTTTTTTTTTTCTCCAGGAAAAGCAGCACACTTGGAATACACAAGCACCGAACACTATTAAGAAGTTAACCCCTTCGTTTAATCTGTTAGCTGGCACCTGCCCGCTCCAGCAGATTGTCAAATGACTGACAGGGCAGCGCTGACCTGCGGCCCCAGTACTGACCTCCGCATTGCAGAGTGTGGCCAGGTCCGTGGAAGAAGATCCACGCGAGAAGATCCCACACAGGGCTTAAGTGACATTATACCAGCCAAATAAACGGGCCGAGCAGAACACTGCCATCACACACACCACACACAAGGAGAGCTGTCACCCACGGGCGACAAACGCCCTCTTTGGGCAAAGTGCAAAAACGCGATCTTGATTTCAATTCAACAATGACATTTTACTTTGCTAATAGTTTAAGAACTAGACGTTAACAGATAATTGTCTCCATGCCTAAAGTTAGTACAGAATGGCAAACCAGAAAATGTCCATGTCCCCACTTGTCCTCAGCAAGCAAAAGGGGAACAGTTCAGAAGAGGTGGGGGAGGGCTGTATTTAAATCATTTATCAAAAGTCATTTTATTGACAAAATAGAATACTTATATTTGTTCTTACAGGAGTAGCCTCTAAACTTTTTACAAATAATGTACACATTGTATATCTTTGGATATATACATATCTTACACGTTGTGTTTTTACAATTTAACAAATAATTATATAAATACATCCTCTACTGTAGGAAACCCGTATTTACTTGGGGCGCATAATTAAGACATCTCTTGTGTATTTAAGGCCTCTGCCTGGTCATCAGGATACCCAAGCTGCGGATCCCACCAGGCCGCACTCGTCCCTCGTCTGGGTGTGTGAGGAGGGAACTCACGCAGGTAGGGTCGCGGGCGAAGCGGTCCCTGGAGTGAAGTGTGAGGCGCGACCTCAAGGCTCGACCCGAGCACCCGGGAGCGTCCCGACTGTCCAGCCGAAGGACGCCGTGGCCCAGGGGAGGCGCTCGGGAGCGTCAGAGGGGAGGGGCCCGGCGGCTTCACTGCCAGGTACTTTGTTCTAAGGGAGTCATTTAAGTCCCGCGGTTAATGGATACCATTAAGAGTTCATTATCATGCTAATAGCAATCAAAACGGGGTGGGAACCCCGGCCGGTCCGGGGTCCCTAGGCGCCCTCGGGTCCCATCCCCCTCCCCTCTCCGGTCCTTCCCGGCAACCGCTCGGGGTTCAGACCTGGGACAATGGCATCTGCTTAGGGTAGGACACGGAGCTGGCCGTGCCGGAGCGCCACGTCAGACCGGTGCTGACGTCGCTGTAGAGCGATCCCCCGCCGGGTCCCCCACCCCCGCCGGGCCCCCCGCCCCCCGGGCCGCCGCCCCCCGCCCCAGCGCCCACAGCCGCGCCCTTGCTGGCCCAGCAGCAGCGAGTGCACAGCGCGCGCCAGGACTCCAGAGTCTTGCCCGACCAGACCCACACGCCCGACGTGATGCCCACCACCAGGCACATGAAGTACTTGAGCATGAAGACGGCGTAGTCGGGCCTGCGCGCCTGGTCCGGTTGCAGGTCCCGAAGGCACGGGCAGTTGTGCGTGGCCTCCCAGCGCGGCCGGTTGTGCTGCTCGTAGAAGAGGCAGGCGACGACCACGGCGGCGGGCACAGTGTAGAGCACGGTGAAGAGCCCCAGGCGGATCATGAGCTTCTCCAGCTTGTGCGTCTTGGTGGGGCCGCCCTGCTGCTTGATGACCGAGCGGATGCGGAACAGCGACACGAAGCCGGCCAGCAGGAACATGGTGCCGATGAAGAGATAGATGACCAGCGGCGCCAGCACGAAGCCGCGTAGGTTGTCGAGGCTCTGGTTGCCCACGTAGCAGATCCCCGCCACCGGGTCGCCGTCCACCGAGCTGAGCGCCAGCACCGCGATGGACTTGACGCTGGGCACCAGCCACGCGGCCAGGTGGAAGTACTGCGAGTAGCCCGCGATGGCCTCGTTGCCCCACTTCATGCCGGCCGCCAGGAACCACGTGAGCGACAGGATCACCCACCAGATGGAGCTGGCCATGCCGAAGAAGTAGACGAGGAGGAAGACCACGGTGCACAGCGCGGGCCCGGTGGTCTCGTAGCGCACGTGCTGCTCTACGCCGCCGAGCTCCTCGTACTCGCCGCGCGCGCCCGGCGCGCTCGCCCCCGCGCCCGCCGCGCCCGCGCCCGCTGCCGCGCCCCCCGCCGCCCCGGCCCCGCCGCCGCCCGGCGCGCCGCCGCTGCACGCCACCTTCTCGTGGCCCGCCACCAGGCGCACCAGGTACCCGACCGACACGAAGAGGTAGCAGGCGGACAGGAAGATGATGGGCCGCTCCGGGTACTTGAAGCGCTCCATGTCGATGAGGAAGGTGGAGACGGTGGCGAAGGTGGAGACGAAACACAGCACCGACCACAGGCCGATCCAGAAGACGGTGAAGGCGCGCTCGTCCTGGCTGAAGAACGGGTTGTGGCACGGCAGCGCGCAGTTGGGGATCTGGCCCGTCTTGACGCGGTTGTAGAGCGGGTGGCGCTCACTTGCCACGCTCACCATGGGCGCGCGGCACTGGCAGCCCGGCTCGCAGGGCGCCGCGCCGCCGCCAGGGGGCCTCGCCCCGCCACCTCGGGCCGCCGCGTCCCCGCCGGCCCTGCCGCCGCCCGCGCGCTGCGGGGTGCGGGCCCCGGGCGGGCGGCCGTGGCCCGGGGGCGGCTGCTCGGCCGGGGGCGGTGGCGGCGCGCGGCGCGCCGGGCCGGGCGCGGCCGTGGTGAGGTCGGTGCGGTTGTAGTCCATGCACAGCGTGTCGGGGTTGCCCTGCTCCGGCAGCCGGTCGCAGCGCATGCGGTCGGGCCAGGCGAAGCCGTACTGGCGCATGAGCGGCGCGCAGCCGGCCTTGGCGCGCTCGCACACCGCGCGGCAGGGCGGCAGCGGCTTCTTGTAGTCCTCCAGGCAGATGGGCGTGTACATGCTGCACAGGAAGAACTTGAGGTCGGGCGAGCACTGGATCTCCACCAGCGGCCAGAACTGGTGCACCTCCAGTCCCGCCTCGTCCTGCGTGTCGTGGTTGAACTGGTTGGGCATGTAGGTGTAGTTGTAGCCGATGCCCTTGCACAGGGGCACCGTGATCTCCTGGCACGCCAGCTCCTTGGCCGAAGCCGCGGCGGCGCCGCTCGAGCGCTGAAGCAGTGCCAGGGCGGCCAGCAGCGAGGTCACTTCCAACAGGTAACCCCACTCCATGCTGCGCGCCGCGGCCGCGCGCCCTGCCGCTCCGGGCGGCGCGCGCGCGAGGGGCCCGAGGGCCGGGGGCGCGGGCGGCCGCGCGGGCGGCCGCGCGGCGGAGGGGGCCGGCTCTCAGGCGGCGCCCGCGGGGCCGCAGGCCGGGGCGGCGGTCGTCCGGGCCTTCCCCGCGCGTCCCCGGGGCGTCCTCGGGGTCGCCTCAGCCCTGGCGGAGCCCGGCGGCGGCCCCCGGGCTCATCGCCCCGCGCCGGCCGAGGTCGTCCTGCTCGCCCAGCCACCGCGCGCGGCAAGTTTCCCCGCGGGCCTCGGGCGGGATGGCTGCGTGTGGCCGCCCGGCTCCTGGCCGGACCTCGCGGCCCGTCCCCGGGAGGGCTCTCGTCCTTCGCAGGCCGCGCCGCCGCGGCCCGGGGTTCCGGGCCCTCCGCCGCCCGGGCCGCCGCCTCCTCACTCCCGCGTCGCCCCCGGCCGGTCCTCGCGCATCTGCCGCCGCCTAAAGTCCGCGCCGCGTCCTGGCCACAGCCGGCCGGCGCGAGAGGCCGTGTCTCCTCGCTAGGGCCACGAGCAGACCCGGAGCGCGGGCGGGAGGGACACCTGAACGCCCGCTTCGCTCCGGCACAGCCGCCGCCTCCTCCGCGGGAGCTGCGCTCTTCGCCCAACTTCCCGGCTCCAGCCAGCCAGCGCCGCGGGCCCGGCTCATGAATATTTATATAGCCCGCGCTCGGTCTCCGCCCCCTCCCGGGCTCGCCAATTAGCGGGCAGCAGGGCGGGGCCAGCGCGTTCTCAGGGCTCGGCCTCCCTTAAGGAAGTCCGCTGCTCTGCTGGCTTTGGGCGGGTGGGGAGTTTGGTGACTTTGGGACTGACCGCGCGGGCAGAGTGAGAGTTTACCCAGACGGTCCCCGCAGAGCGCAGCAAATCAGAGGTCTGCGTCGCCCCTTTCCGAGTCTGCTCCTGGGTCTGGGACGGTGTTCCAGCCGAGAGTGCGCCTCCCAGTTCACACCCCCAGCCTCGCGCGCTCCCCACGCGGGCTCTGGACGGCGCGGGAGCGGGAGGTGGCTGCCTCTCACAGCGCACAGCTTTGCAGACTTGGGGATTCGGGGATAACAGTGAACTCCTGTTGCGGCCAGGTGACTAGGACGGCCCTGTGTGCGAGCAGCGAGGGCTGAGGTGCGCCAGCGTCCGTCCCTGTGTCACCTCAGTTCCTTACCTAGCCAGCCCGAGTGATTAGAACGCTGTCGCTGGGGAGGTCGACCTCAGGATGAGGGAGAGCGTGTGTGTGTGTGTGTGTGTGTGTATCTGTGTGTGTATGTGTGTGTATGTATGGGTGTGTATGTGTATGTATGTATGTATATGTGTGTGTGTATGTATGTGTGTGTATGTGAAGCCCGTGGACCCAGTTTTTCCTTTCAAACACAAACACAAGCTTACCAATAAGACACACTGACAACACTGCATCCCCTGCCCGCGTGTCACCTAGGACCCACACTCACCGACCCAAACACTTAGCAGGAGCTCGCCAGCACCTCCTTCCCTGCGGAGGGAGGGGGCTGGCCCCGCGGGAACGCGGGGGTGTGGGTGTCGGCACCCCAAGCCCGCCGGCAGCGTCCACCTTAAGGAGGGAGGAGGCGCGAGGGCCGGGGCTTGGCAGGTTCATTTGCGCTCGTTAGGGCGTCCCAGGGGGCTGTCTTCCTCCTAGAATGGAGTGTTTATTTTTTAATTGATGTGCTGTTTCATTTAGCGCTTGTATGGAACTCATGCTGCGGCTGTAATTACTGTAATCTCGGGAATAAGCGTTTCAGATAGCCAGGAGGGTGGCAGGCGCTCCAGCGATCTCTCTCCCTGTCTCTCTCTCACAACCAATCTCTCTCTCTCTTCCCTCTCTCTTTCTCTCTCTCTCGCTCACACGCGCGCGCGCGCGCACACACACACACACACACACACACACACTTCTCCACCTCACCCCCCTTCTCTCCCTCTCTCCTTTCCTCCTTCCGCTCCCTCCTTTCCTCTCTTTCTTTTTGTTTCAGGATTTTGCTGTTTGTCAGATTTCACACCAGGAGCCAGTGGAGAACAAAAGTTGCGCGGAGACCGAGGCGGGCTGCAGGCTCGCTCACGGCCGTGCGGGTTCCTTGGAGGTGGAGTGGTGCTGGCGGCGGGACAGACAGGAGCTGTCTCTACAGAAACAGCCTGGACGTGCGGTCAGCTATGGCCGTGCGTGTCCCTCCCGCTCGGCCGGCCAGTGCAGCGGCCTCCGGGCAGCAGCTCCTGCAGAGCCGCAGGGTTAACAGGTACCCCCACCTCTTTAGTTATCACTTTAAGTGGAAGTCCACGTAGCATCCCCTCCCAGGGAAAGCCACGCGCCCTGCTCTCGGAAACAACCTAAGCCTCCCTGGACTCCGGAACGCCAAGCTTCGGGGAAGTTAGCTGACTCAGCAGGAGCCGGGCCAGAAGGACAAGCTAAGGCGGCCTTTGCTCCGCCGCAGTTCCAGCGTGGGAGTTCGGACGTGGAAAGCCACCAACCTCCGCTTGCCCGGGTGCCCACAAGGCTGTGCCCCACAGTGCTGGGCACAGTCCGGGCCGTGGTCCCGACCCGGGCGACCCGGGAGGCAGCGCCTCTGCCGCACTGCGCAAGCGCGTCTGCCCCACAAGCCTGCGGCTGGGAGGAGCCAGCTTCCCCACAACCGCGCACAGGGCCAAGGTCTCACTGTTTTTCTTCAGCAGGGAAATGTCAAATACTAAAGTTTAGAGTTACCGTATAGAAATCGAGTAGTTAGGTAAAACAAGCTGACATTTGAAAACTGAGCATGAAAACAGTTGATTTTGGCTTTTAATTGGCTTTCAATTTTTTTCCTAGAGACGGAATGAAGCTGGAGGATATGGCTGTGGAAAGTTTGGGTCAGAATATTAAATTCACATGAAATAACAAGCAAAGTTCAGCCTTTCCAAAGCCGTAGATATTTGGAGAAGACTGATTTGAGATATCAAGTCACATGTAAAAGTTAATGAAAATTTACTTTTAATTGAGAAAATAGGACAATTGAAGGACTGCTTAGTATTTCAGAGTGAGAGGGATATCAGAAGCTGGCGAACATGTAAAACGACAGGCACAGTGAAAGGAGGCCAGGTCAGTACACATATGTGTAAGAAGACAGTGATTAGAAAAAGCAGGTAACAGTCTTAGGAGTGACAATAGAAAGTTCAAGTTACTGGTCCTCCAGGGCCATAACGGTCACATTAGCTTTCTGTCACAGCTGCTGTGATGGCAGTTTGGGGGCAAGTTCCTAAGTTCAGGAGTCAGTACATCCAATACTGGAGACAGGACACAGCCCATGCCCAGAGCAAAGAGTTCTTTCATCTCGTAGTTCTGTAGAGTTCCGTCTACGGCTGGCTCGGGTAATCTTGAATCCACACAGCACTTTGGGGAATGTGTGGCAGAGCCCTCTTTCATAGCTGGGATAAGAAGGACAGATAAGGAGCCCCACAATTCTCTTTAACCACATGTCCCCATTGACCTGAAAACTTTTAAGTATGCCTGGGACGCATTCTATATGCCAACAATAGCAAAACCCAAAGACACACATTTACATCTGGAGAAGAAAAGCTTAGCAAATACAGAATACCCCTGAGATTCCCAAGAGTGTCCTACTGACAGCTCAGCATTTCTGGGACCGTTATGAGGATGGTGCTCCATGGCGGGCAGCTGCCTCACCCTCGACAGGCTGGGTTCAATCCCCAGTGCCACAAGACAAGCTTGCTCAGCATGCTTGTGTCCTGTATCTGCCGCTGCACACTACTTGGCATGCTCATTCCTGTAATCTCAGCATGGGGAGGAAAAGTCAGGGGCTCAGAAATTCAACATCATTCTTGACAACATCACAAGTTGGAGGCCAGGCTTGATTCCATGAGTCACTGTCTTAAAATGAAACACAACATGAGCAAGTCTTGACGTAAGAGAGGACCTAAAATATACCAGTAAAGCTATAGGTTCCAACGAGTGTATGCTGTACTCTTTTATAGCTAATGAAATTTCTCTGGTTATATTAACACCGACTCTTTCTTTTGAAAGCTTGTTTTCCTTCAGAGAAGTGATCAAGCATTATATTGCTAGAGAATATAAACAGTGAGCATGTTTATATTCGGCATGTTTAAATTAGAGCTTTCCAGGTCACTGTCTTCAGTTGTCCATAAGTAGAAGCAAAATTGGGATAAACTGACCTCACTGTAACGTGGTTACATTACCAGAAATGCTGTTGCTTGGTCCCCAGTGTGCCCAACACCTGCCCAGTAAAGATCTGGATACTGCATGGCATCGCTGATAGGCAGCGGAAGCCTTAGGAGACTGGGCCTGGTAGAGGAAATCAGGCCTCTGGGGCGTGGTCTTGAGAGGGCACTGAGACCCCAGTGTCTCCTTCCTCCCCGTTCTCTTCCTCTGTGCCTCAGTGAGGCAGTCTGTTCCAGCACACTCTGCATCCATGCTGCCCAACACTGGGACCAGAGAGTTAGAGCCTAAACTCCCTGCCTCTGCAGTCAAATAAATGTTTCCTCTTTTGTAAATTGGTTAATCTCAAATGCACATTACTGTAACAGGAAGCTGCACAATATAAAAGACTTGCTTATTTTTAAAAAATCTTCCATATTCATAAACTCTACCGAGGCGTCTTGCCCTCTCTTTTCCCCACCTCTAGAGAGAGCCCTGTGTGAAGAAGGGCTCCCTCTCACTGTGTCTGCTGTGACAAAGTTGTGAAGGGGTCAGTTTCTGAGCGGCACATCCTCAACTTCAGACGTGGCGCTCACTTCCCATGTGCCCGAAATTTTGAAAATGGGGATGACACTGTCACCAAGTAACTTTATAATCCCTCTAGGATGTGTCTTAGGAGACAGGGCATGGCTCTTTCTGTTGCTCATAGTAGGCCAGCCAGGCACTTCTGATGATGCCCCATGCATTAGTTTGCGAGATTTGAGGTGCTGTACTGAGGAAAACCGACTTGGCCGGGAAAGGTGGCTCAGATTTTAGTAAACCCAGGTGGAGGAATAGCACTGTTTGTTCCTGAAATCATTCACAAATGTCAGGCCTGCAATCCGGAGTGTTGGGCTTCCCATGGATCTTATTGTCAAACTTCAAATGACAGCAGCCAGGATGGGGGTATAGTCAGTTCTTGCCCTGGAAGATCCCTGTACCTCAGAAGAAAAACTCTCCTCTGAATCCAGAACCACTTTGGCAGGTACCCTGCTCTGAGTACCATTCTAAGCTGCAGGAGGGCAGGCGCTGGTGACATCAGGATCTGGCAACAAGGAAACGGAAAGCTGATCACCAGAAACTGCAATCAAAATATGAGTTTTGAAGAATGGGGAGATGGCTCAGTTGGAAAAGTGCCTCCTGTCAAAGTGTAAGAACGGAGTACGTCTGTGTCCGGAAGCTCGGAGATAAGAGCTGGCTGGCACAGCCAGAGGGCAGAGGCAGGTGGAGCACCGAGGCCCCCTGGCCAATCAGCCCAGCTGGTTGAATTCCAGGAGGACACTGAGGAAACACTCAGTATTGACCTGCAAACATGTATGCATGCTTGAGGAGACACACATGCATGCACACACGCACACACACATACACATACATGCACACACACAAATATGAGCATGTACATTCACTCTCCCCTACATACAAAATGTCACAACCTGACATCTGTGAATGACTTAAACAGCCAACAGTGAGATTCCTCGGCCCAGGCTTACTGCAGCCTGAGCGTTCTTTCTTTACCAAGTCAGTTTTTCTCAGGTCTGCATGATACCTCAGATCCCCCAAACTATCCAGCATATTTCCCTGAGGGTCACAGATGGGTGCGATAGCAGGGTGCTTTTCCTTTTGGAGATAATTAACACAGACGACGGGCCAGTGGTGAGCCTTGTGCAAACAATGGTGCATCTTGGTGCAGAGGGACGAGACTGCGTGGCGCTAATCTCAGACAGAACATCTGCTGAATGCCTGCCCTGTCTGAGGCTCAGGGATGACCCCAGAAGTGTGGGCAAAAGGATCATAAAACCAGAGGTGGCAGAGAACTGCCGTGAATAGTGTTTTCTGCTCGTGGAAGGGATGTTGCTCAGATCACTCATAGTGAGTGTGAGTTTGTGCACAAGAACTGCACAAGATCAAGCCAGCCCAACTCCAGCCCAGCTGGAGGAGGTGAGAGCTGACCTGTAGCTGAGGCACTGTTGAGGGGCTAGGACAGGGAGAGAGTCACGATTCTTAAAGCATGTGCCCCTGACAGATGGTTGCCCACATTCCTGCGCCAACCCCGCAGCCATGTGTGCGTTCACAGCACACGGTTTCAAAAGGAGTGTGTGATGATGTGTGTGTGTGTGTGGGGCACATGTTTGATGAAAACACACCAGATGCACATGTGAGATTCCTGAACAATAAATGTTGATCTAATGTTATTCTCAGGTGATTTGATGTCTGGGGTTGCTAAGGCCCCTACCCTCCTGCTCAGAGACAGAGAGGGCAGTGCACTAGGGCTCTCTGGCCAGCCGGCCTGGCAAAGCTGAGCTTCTGGGTCAGCGGGAAGACTTCAGCTCTTCAAATAAAAGGAAGAGACAAGGGCATCCTGACATCACCCTCTGGCTTCCACACAGCTGCACACATGTGTCACATACCACTACATACACACACACAAACATGCACCACACACACATTCACACACCACATATACATTCATACACCACACACACATACACACATTTACATACCACACACACATTCACACACCACACACACACACATTCACACACTACACACACACATTCACACACACATTTACACACACACATGTTCACACACACACGTTCATACACACACACACACACACACACACACACAAAGAAAGAAAAAATTATCTTGTACTTAACATCTGACTTGCCATTTAGTACGTTTTTGTTTTTCTCATTGAGAAAAAGGAATTCCTGAAAGGCAGTCTATGGCTGAGCTCTCTCCCCTTCATGTGTGACTGGAGACTGATCAGGTGGCTTATGTCTTTCCCTTTGACTGGTGTGCCTGAACCCACTGCTCCAGAGTGTCCTTTGGATTGAGGGATACTTCTGCGGTTTTTGACAAAGCAAAGGACGGGGAAGGAGGAAAAATTTTGCCTTTGCAGTTGGGAGCCACAGAGCTGGCCTTCAAAACTCTCTGTGTGGCCAGCGTGGAGCACCCGCAATGGAACGGTCACCTTCTTGTGTTCTTGGCCACCTGTCCACTGCCGTGAGATCAGGCCGTACCCTGACACAGGGCCACCAAGCTAGTTGGAAGCTGCTGTGAAAGACAGTGTGGTGTAGAGAGAACAGCAGGTGTGTCAGGCGGTCCAGAGGAGGCCTTGCTACCTGCCTGGACATATGGCCACCGTCTATTTGCACCAGTTATTTCTCGATTTCAGAGAGAAAACACTGTAGCTAAGGCAGCTAACAGATGCAAGGGCTCATATGACTGATGGCTCTGGAAGGTTGAGCTCCTCACGGCAGGAAAGGAAGCTACCCTCAGTGACAGACCCCCTCCAGCAGGGCCTCACCTACCAAGCCTCCCCGAAAAGAGCCTCCAGCTGTGGCCATTCTCATCCTGACCACCACACTCTTCGTGCTGCCATCTTCATATTGGCCTGTGGAGTGACTGGTGTAAGAGTCCGGGTGGGCGAGAGTGCTCCGTGAGCTCGAAGTGCACAGTGCTGTTCACGGTTGAGTTTCTGCAACGTTAGTCTTAGACTTCTTTAAAGCAGGTGTCACCACATGTCCCAGGGTTGCCTTAGTCTGGTGGCAGTCCTGATAATTTAGCGTCAGTCTACAGAATGGTAGGAATGTGTCTGTGATCACAAATGACGGCTGGACGAAGCTGTCCATCTTCCTGCTTTACAATGGGCTGAGGCTCTCTCTTATGGCCCATTCATAAGGATTTAGTCCAAACCATTTTGTTTACCATGGGTAAATGTGGTGAGACATTTGGGTCAGGTGAAAACGGCAGGGTTCTTGTGAATTAGCCTCGCTCTGTTGTGTGAGGCCATCTGAGCCCGCTCAGACTCAGAGGCAGGCACATGGCCATTTCTCAAAGCTGAAAGCAATGCACAAAAATCTGGGGCCTGGATTGTTTAGCTTATACAACTTCTTTGTATGCGTGTACATGTTCCTGTGTCTGTGTGTGCATGTGTGTACAGGTGTACATGTGGGTGTGCATGTGTGTGTAGGACAGAGATCGATCTTGGTTGTCATTCTTTGACTCAACTTGCTTTAAAATAAATCCCTCCCTGAGACTTGGAGATCCTGCTTTAGGCTAGGCCGGCTAGCCAGTGAACTCCAGGGGTCCTCCTGACTCCATTTCCCCAGGATCAAGGCCACCATGCCCAGTTTAAGTGTGTGCTGTGGATTAACCTTGGGTCCAAGCATTTGTACAGTAAGCCCTTTACTGGCTAACTGTCTTCCCAGCCCTCACAGCATCCTTTTTATGACTAAGCTTTTGTTAACTAAAGCCATCTGAGCCCTCTTAGAGTCAAAAGCAGGGCTGTGGCTATGCCCCAAGGTTGAAAAGAATGTCTGAACTTGGCTAGATTTATTTATTTACATATTTACTTGTTTGTTATAGTTTTTGAAACAGGACTGCACTTTGTGGCACATGCTGGCTTCAAGCACATGATCCCCCTGCCTTAGTCTCCTGAATGACAGTATGTCAAGGGTATGCCACCATGCCAGGCTTGGTGGAAGTGGGGGCTGCATTTTAAAACCATCACACCAATTCGGCATCAGCCCTGTGCTAAGTGCCAAGCGGCTGTGGCATTCTCTTTTATGTGGAACTCATGTGGGAGCTATCCCTCAGACATGAAGTTGCAATGCAGTTGGAAAGTCATTTACACGGGAAAGATGTTAGGAACTATGTTCCTAGAGGCTGAGACGGGGCTTCAAAGGTGGCGTGAGTGCTGCTCTGTCACTGAGGCAGAAAGCGGCTCAGGCGTGCAGGGGAGTGCATGCAGGGGAGTGCCTGCAGACCTTTATCTAGGGTGCACCTGTGGTAGCAGTGATTTTCCCTGGACAGAGGCGCTGTGTTCACGCCTAGCTAAGTTTATGCCTCGGTTGGGTTGTTTCTGGTGACTGTGCAGTTCAGTGTCTGGACCAAGAAGGCTCAACCTTGGAGAGCACAGCGACCCGACCCGGTGTTGGCTGGAGAGCTTTTACGTCTGTGGCTCCAAGTTAATGAGACCCGTTATTTCCATGTTTGCTCTCTGCTCCCCTGGGTTTGGTTTGTTCCCCTCACGGTTCCACGGTGGCTGAAGGTCAAGGCTTACCTTTCCTCATGACAATGTGCAGAGGCTGGGACACGCCCTTGTTGTTCCTTGGCCTCTTTTAAAGTGTCAGATTGACTTCGTCTCATCTCTGATGGGCCAGAATCGGTAAGAAGCTGCGGCAGTGAGCTCTGGTTCGGCCATGGAGCTGACATCTGAATGAGGCAACTTTGTCGACAGGGAGAAGGGTGGTGGGCTGGTGGTGGGTGGTGACCATGGTGAGCCACACCCACTGGCAGAGGTCAGCACCTCCTCGGGTCTAACCTTCCTGTCTAGGGCCAGATGCCCTGTACCCCAGAAGTCTTGGAAGGGGTTTGTGTCCCTGGAATGTTCATTTTCAGCCAGACTGAGATCTTTTCTCCTCACCCCTGCCCTGGCCGTGTACAGGTACACTCTATGAGTAAGGTTCTGGCTGCTCATCTCAGGAGCATGCTGTGTCCTTGTAAAAATACATCCCTGTTCGGGGGGGGGGCGGTAAGGCTGGGCCCACAGGGAGGCCTGTGGGTGAGGGCAGTGCTGGCTCGTGTCCCGCCTCACCTGCTCTCCATGTAGGGAAGTCCCAACCCCTCAGCCAGGGTGCAGCTCAGGCGTGAGGGACTGCCGGAGATGAAAGGTTATCTCCCATTCCTGTCTTTTCCAGAAACTCAGGGGCTGAGGAATAAATAGCCTCTAATCTCCTGCAGCGTGCAGAACCAAGGAAACCATGTGGGTGTTCCCGACTGTGGCTGGATCCAACCCCTGCAGTTAAGGCCTAACACGCAAACCGGTTCCCACAGACTCTGCCCCTGGGAAGGACTGGGTGCACTGAGTCCTAATTTGTCCTCTTTTCAATGCATTTTACTTTCTGCATATAACCCCCTTTCTCTCTCCTCTCCTCTCCTCTCCCTCCCTCTGTCCCTCCACCCCCGTTCTCTCTGTGTGCGTATACGGGAGCCACAGGTTAACCTTAGATTGTCCCACTGGGACTCAGTGATTAGATTGGGCCATCTGGCCAGTGAACTCCAGGGATCCTTCCCCAGTGCTGAGAGGGTAAGCCAGGAATGCCAGGCTTTCTGTGGGTGCAGGACATCAAAGTCAGGCCCCCGTGAGCATGTGGCGTGTGCTTTACCAAGCAAGGCATCTCCCAGTCCACCACAGTCTTATTTTAGCTCCACTCCCCATTCTCAAGAAAGGTTTGAGGCACTTTGCCTGCCTCTGCGCTTGGTGGCCACCTCTCTCCTGTGTTACTAGCTTGGGGGACTGCTTGTTACTAAGTCCTGTTTCTGAGATTTTTGAGGAATGTGCTTGAGGACTTGCTAGGACAGGCTTTTCCTTCAGATCTCCCTTTCCTGCAAGGTGAGCTGACCCAAACCACGTGGCTTCTAACAGTTGCACATTGGTCTGCACCCCATCTTAGGGTCCGCCTTGTCTCAAGAGGTGGCTTGTAGGAGGGCCTGTTGCTCTGAGGCTGAAAAGAAAGGATTCAGTGTGTCACCTTGTTGATTATTAGTCATTTTGTTTCCCATTGGGATCCTTGTGACCTCTTGACTCTTGTCAGAAAGTGTGGCTTTTCCATGGCTGGAGAGAGCTCAGTCTATACAGTGCTTGCTGTGCAAGTGTGAGCACCGAGTCTCTCTCTCTCCTTCCACACACACATTTATATATACATTTATATTAGGTACCAGGCACGGTGGTTCCGGAGCTTGGGAGGAGGACAGACACGGACCCCTGGGGCTCACCGACCAGCCAGCAGAAAGCGTGATGTGTGGCACCAAGGTCGATCTGCGGCAACTGCAATTGCACACACACGTGTGTCCTCCCAACACTTGCTCATTCTTACGCTTACTGTGACATGGTGTCTGCTCTGAGCTTTTCGGGTTTTGTTCAACAGTTTTAAGATACATGGAACAGAAGGACTCCCCTCACACCTCATATGTAAAAATCTGAAAACATTCATTACTGTTAGGATTCTGGTAAGGTCTGGTTACCTTGTAGGGATAAGATTCTAGGACTTCTCTGTGGAGGAAATCTATTGAAATATATGTCCAAGTTTTTTGATTAGAGGAAAAAGCTATTAAATAGCGTGAGTCCTAACATGTAACTCACAGGATTGATGAGTGTGAAACTTGTGAAACTTGTCCCTGAATTCCCACGTGACCGAAACCTGCACACAGAGCATATTGCTGAGTCTGAGCTCTCAGCTAACAGTTCCCATAGGGAAAAGACACTTTGCTTCAGAAGGGAAATGCTGTGCTCTGTGTTCCGTTGTTAATACTGGAGGACAGCATGAGAGGAGACTGCTGGGCAGGGCTGGGGGAGAGTGACATGAACCTCCATTTATGGCGTGCTGATTTGGTACCAGGCTCAGGGCCTCACCCTAATCCTTTTAAACATCATTTCAGAGCTAGTCTCAGGTCACAGTAAATTATGAAGATGGAAATTACTGCCTTATGCAACAAGAAGTGTAGAAATAGGGCAGACTCCCAGGCTGGTGGACACAGAGTTTCCAAACTACTACTGAGAACTAAGATTCTTCATATTTCTTTGCCAGGACCCTCTCTAAGGTATCTATAGTGATGACCTCAGGGTTACAAGGAGACTGCATCATCTCTGAGCTTCTTGACTCCTAACAGGTTTTACTGCGTTTTGAATCCAAACATGAGCAAGTGGTATGATGTCTTAGGATTATTATAGCTGTGGTGAAACACTTGACCAAAATCAGCTCGGGAGGGAAAGGCCTATTCACTCAGACTTTCGTATGTTCATCACTGAAAGCATTTGGGGTAGGAATTCAAACAGGGCAGGAACCCGGAGGCAGCAGGTGATTCAGAGGCCATAGGGAGATGCTGCTGCTGGGTGGTTTCTCAGGGCTTGCTCAGAACACCGGACTACCAGGCTAGTGTTGGCACCGCCCTCAAATGGGCTGTGCCCTTCCACGTCTGTCATGAATTAAAAATATGCCCCACAGTCTGCCCACAGCCTGTTCTTACGGGGCATTTTCTCAACTGGGATTCCCTCCTCTCAGATGAGTCTAGCCTGTGTCAAGTTGACATAAAAGTATCCAGCATAAATGAGAGCATCGCTATTATACTAAAGTCTACAGCTTATCCTGTTCATGGAGTGGCAGATTATTCATCCTGCAGTTGCCTTGGGTAGGTAGGGAAGGATGAACACTGGAATAGAGTTAAAGTAGATAAGAAGAAAGGGATATGAGGTTCATTTTGAGTTTGTTAACATTGCATTGCTGGACCATACCCATCTCTACCCATCTCCAGCTGGCATATGGATACAGCCTAAGCCTCACAGAACATGTACACATTAGTATGAAAGCCGGGGTGGGGAGATGGTACACTTGGTGAAGTGCCTGCCTAACAAGCGTGAGGGTCAGAGTTCAATTTCCAGAGCCAGCAGTAGAGAAAGTCAGGCACAGTGGTGCTCAATTGAGAGCTTAGTTCTAGGGAAGAAGAGGCAGGAAGAGCCCTGGCTCTCCTGAGTAGCCAGCTTACTTGGTAAGTCCCAGGACTGCAAGAGACCCTGTTTCAAAAAACCAAACTGACAGCAGCTGAGGAGCAACACCCAAAGCTGCCCTCTGGTTTCTATACCATGTGAACATGCACACAAGTGCCTGCATACACCTGCACACACGTAAACACCCAAAAGTACAAAAGTCAAGGCTTGCAAGTGCAACAACGTTTAGTTCAGCGTTTCTGAGACTTTCTTCACATGCAAACTTTTTTTTGCCAAAGAGATTTTCATGCCCTGGAGAGCATTTACAACCGAACAGGAAGAAATGTATCTTAAAACTTCACTTTTTGCTGTATTTGTGGTGGTGGTTTGAAGGAGAGCCCCCCCCCCCCCACAGGCTCAGATGCTTGCACTCTTGGGCCTTAGCTGGTGGAACTTTGGGGAGGATCGGAGAGGTGTGTCGCTCAAGGCAGGTTTTGAGGTTTCAAAAGTCTATGTGGCTCCTGTTGTGCTCCCTGCCTCTGGTTTGTGAGCTGTGATATGAGTAATTAACACACACATTCATTTTTCTTTTATTAAAGATGCTTGTGAGACGGATCTGTTTGTTTGTGTAACACCATGTGCTCAAAAGGTATTTGATGGCTACGTCTGTACTGAGGGGTGCTTTAAGAAAATGTTGCAGGCCCTGTTTTTCTCGATTAGGCCATTGTTTCTGTAAGGGCATGAAACTTTGTCCACACAGTAAACACCCGGCAATCCCTCAGGCTACACCAGTCTCAGACCCGGCAACAGTGTTGCAGATGGCGTTTGTTGATGTAAGTGCGGTGTAGAGCACAAAGGCCGTGTTTCTACAACCAAGGCTGCAGTCCGCTCATGTAGATATGTCCCAGGCAGGGTTGCTGAAACAGCTCAGCTTAATTATGTGTTAGACATTGGATTAATTTTATGGTTGTGTGGTCAGAAACATTAGAATGTTGTGGCAACTCTTAGGTTCAATACTGTAACCTGGCAAGAAGGACACCACACACACTTTAGGAAGTGGGCTTTATATCATGGTGCTTGTGTGCAGAACTACTCCATCTTTTAATATAAATCCTGTGAGGCTCAAGCTGCACACACTCAAAGTAACAGAGTTTAAATTCAAATTAGGAAATGAATTCCAGAAGACCCAGAGAAGCTGTTCTGGTGGCATAGACCATTGAAAACGTCAGCGTGCATGGCGTCTGGTGTGATTCTTGGGTCAGACCGTCTTTGCTCTGTAGGTTTCCTGACACCAGTCTCTCAGAAAACACTCAGCTATGTACAAGCTGCTCTATTTAGAGGAGTTCCCACAAATGCCAGTCTACCGCCACAAGCCGCTGCTGAGGGCTTTGGTTTAACACAGAGTACATAATTTTGGAGTGTCCCCACCCATCTTCCAGAAGAAACATCTCCACTGGCATGAGCTCCTGGCAGCTCTCGGCTCTGTTGGTATGGCAGGCTGTGGTTTAAGGAGGAGGCATTGGTAGTGACTTGGCCCACTCTGCCCTTCTGGGAGTTCTGTTCCCTCAGAGCCAAACATAGCACTGCCCGCGGCTGGGGATGGGCCTGCCGCTTCTGCAGTCAGCGTGAGGAGCTGCACAGCCACAAACAAAAGCCACATTTGCTAACATTAGCTTCATAGGTTCAAAAGCCTTATATTTTAACAAAAAGTCTACCGGATGCCTCATTCCTTGTTTTACAACCTGGGCTTTACAAAGATCCTCCTCATTGTATCCCTGCTCTGATGCAGTCTCTAAAAAACAACATGAATGGCATCTAAGGAGGGATCATACTCAAGACTGATCTCTGGTTATACGCATGCTCACACAAGTGCCCCTGCAAGCACACAAGTACATAGCGTGCAAAACAGAAACTGAAAAAATTCAGACACACAGAAATTGTAACAAATTATAAGCCATATTTAAATTGTAAATATTTTGACATAGTTGTTTAATATTTATTTTTCTTTACATTAAACTTTCCAATCATGGCCAATATCTTGGAATCCTGCCCTCCAGCCTTGCCACCGACCTCCATATGTATGATCTATCTTGTATGATCTATCTTAAATGCGGTGTGAATTGGAACTTTGGATAATTTTGCACACATATGCACATGTAAACTATCTTCCTGTTTCTCTTTTTAAAGTGATATTAAAAATTACATGCATGTACATGTCTCTATGTGCGCACATGGATGTAAGTGCTCACAGAGGCCAGAAGGGGGCACTGCATCCCCCAGGGCTGGAGTTACAGGCTGTTGTGAGCCACTGTCCTGGGTGCTGGGGACCAATTGGGTCCTCTGCAAAAGCATGGAGCTCTCTCAACTGCTGAGCCCTCCCTCCAGCCTCTTGGTTTTTTTGTGGTATTGGAAATGACACCTCAGGCATGCTAGGCTAGGCAAGTGCTCTATCACTGACCTACACTTTCTGCTCTACTGACGGAATAGATTGAAATACTTACAAGGGGTGTCATACCTATCATTAAATAGATAGCTTTATAGACTCAACATTAGTGTGGTTAAAAATTTTAGACTGTCAGAGTATTCCCTACTTTATCATTTGCCCCACAACTGAGGAAAAGATGGAATGTTCCTTCACCCATACAGAACAGCCGGCATCTCTGAACAGCCCATCATCCTAGCTTCAAGGGTATCCCTAAGCTAGATATCTGGGGAAAGAATGGCTGTTGTGTAGTGTGCTTTCACCCTGAAACTCGCCAAGTGCTACCAGGCTGCTCTTCAAAACGGATGAATCAAATCACAAGGCTTTCTAAAGCCTCCCCAGTCTGCAGGAACCGACCACAACAGTCCTGGCTCTGAAACACAAGCTCACCATTGCAAGTTGCCCTTCGCTTTCCTTTACTTCCATGTCCTTTCTCCATTTTTTTTTCTTTTTGAGGCAGAGCCTGTAGCCCAGGCTGACCTCAAATTTGATACATAGCTGAGGATGACTTTAAAATCTTGATCTTCATGCATCTACCTCCAAAGTGCTGGGCTTACAGGCATTTTCTCCCCCCCCCACCTTGGTTTATAAGGCACTGAGGGTAAGTTCCAGTGCTTTGTGCACACTAAACAAGGTACCAACTGAGCCGCATTTTCAACTCATCAGTCTACATTTTTGAATAGTGAAGACGTGAAAACACTTCTTGTGCCTCTGAGTAATGGAGCTACTTCCTCCCGTGGTATTTGCTGTTCTTTGACCATCTTCTTCATCCTTATTTTTTCCTTTTCGGTGTTGATATGGGGAACGTTCAGAATATATCTGGAATGAACAGAAGTTCAAGGCTGTCTTAGCTACAAAATGAGCTCACGGTCATCCTTGGTTATGCAGGCCATGGAGGCCAGCCTGGGCTACCTGAGACTTTGTTGTAAACAAGCAAACACAACAAACAAAAGAGAATTTAAAGCTTCTATGTTAATTTTTTACACACAGACTAGTGAAATAAATGAAGTTTGCTTATAAAATCACCATATTCAGAGCCTGTTGTGAGCTAGTTTTTGACTCAGTGTCATTGGTGGCAATGCCCAGGGTCATCACACTCTGCACTGCTAGGTTGACAACTGGCAGTGTAGACTTCTCAGAAGAGCTGGGCACTTATGGTTCCAGCCTCCAGAATATGGTTAAACATGTCTGGCTCCTCCCCTTATCAGCCGGCCTTCACACTTGTGTGGCTCTTGACTTCTCACCAAGTCTGCTCTGCTACTGTTTCAAGATTTCCCTCAGAGATGCCAACCCTGTCCTGAGAGTTTTAAGCTGACCCTTCAAGTGCCCAAGATAATGGCTGCTGGCATCTCTGTCATAACAGTTGCAGAGCAAACATTCATGGCCCCTCCCCTGACACTTGCGTTTTGATTTTAGAGGTGTTCCAATGTGAATAAACTTGTCTTTCATAAACCATGAAATCCTCTTATGCTCTGTTTATGCACAAAATAGGAAACATGCAATTAATTTTTAAAGAACATTTTGTTTTTCTGAGACAGGATCTCATGTAGCCCAGGCTAGCCATAAGCTCTTTATGCTCCTACCTCTGCTTCCTAGAGAGCTGAGAAGACAGACTTGTGTAGCACAACCTGCTTCCAAATTATTTTTATACTCTCCTTTCATTTACTTTGATAAACCTCTTATCATGGATTACTTTCCCTTCTTTTTATATTTCTAGTACATCAATTATTATTATTCTTTAGTCTGTTGCTGGACTGAAGCTGTATCTTCTATTCTTATAGGGAATTAATGTGTTCAGTTTGTCCCGTGATCCCTTTCTTGTGTGTCTCTATTAGTCACCAAGCTAATGGCGTAGCCATTGCTCCCTTTTTATATTCTGCTACTGTTTTCAGATTCATCTTCACAGCCTCTTTTAAGTCATAGAAGTTGGTCATTATCATCATAATGATTTTTATGATCAATATTTGCTCAAATTTAACCACATGCCTATCAATATCTTTTCTTAAATTTTTTCTTCATACCTCACTTCTTCCTACTGGGTTTGGCTCTTTTCTTTCTAAGAAACATAATTTAGCTAAAGAATGTCTTCCTTAAGCTCCCACTTATAAATAGTAGTTTAAGTAGGTAAATAGTGCTTGTCTAGGGAAAGAAGGGAAGGGAAAGCTTCATGATTTCTGGTAACAACTATAAAGGATAAATTGTCTAAATCTACCATGACATACATTTCAGAAATAAGCCATAATTGGACTAAATAACAGCAATCACATAATTATTTTAAGAAGATGCAGAAAAAAAACTTTGAAAATAATCTAACATTCATTCATGGCAAAAGTTCTAGACAGAATAGAATAGGAATGTATTTAATCATAATAAAGGCTATATAAGACAAACACAACGTCATCTTAATGTAGTAAACCTCGATGCAATCCCATTGAACAGGAACAAAACAGCCCTTCATTCTTTCCACTCCTACAGCGATAGAAACCTTACCTAGAGCAACAAGACTAAGGAAGATGAAAGCTACTAGGAAAATGGAAGTAAAAACGGCTGAGATTCTATTCAATCACCCCAGTCAGACTGTAATCAAGAAATCAAATGATTGCAAGGATATGGGGAAAAGGGAATCCTCATTTCTTGTTAGTGTAGCAACTGTGGAAATCAGTTTGTAAAGTCCTCAGAAAGCTCAAGGAACTGGCACATGATTAATCCATACCACCCGTGGGCACATACCCAAAAGATTCTGTTTCCTACCACACATGGTCATCCCTGTTCCTTGCTGTTCTCCCACCATAGCCAGGGCAAATGGAGTGAGTTTAGGTGTCCATCTTCTGAGGGTATTATACATAATGGAATTTTACTTTCAGTAAAGAATGAATGAAATCATGACATTTGCAGGTAAATGGATGGAATGGGAACAATTATATTGAGTGAAATAACCGAAGCCCAGAAAAGCAAATGTTTTCCTTTTTATGTGCATCCTAACTTTGAATCTCTAATTTTGTATGTTCAACTTGGTATTTCTGTAGAGAGGCCATGAGGGGTGGTAAATTAAGGGAAGGGTGTAAGTAGAATATAAGTAAATGAAGAAAGTAAAATGGTTTAAGGGAGAAGGGTGAGGGAGATGGAGTGATAGAAGGAAGGGATAACCAAAATGAAACAGGTATAAAAAAAGACATGGAAACGTATTATCTAGTATATAAATTAAAAAAATAAAAAATACATAAAAAAGAGTTTGAAGGGCAGTAGCTTGTAGGATTTAGAAACACTGCTCTTAGAAATTGTGGGCTATTAAACCAAAGCTGTAGTACCAGGAGCAGGATTCCTCCTTAGGAATCGTTGCTTGGAAAGCCCCCAGCGAAGCCCAGAACAACACAGGGCTTTACCAGTTCTCTTGACTTCTAGCAAGAACTAGATCAGACAACATTTGTGAAGACACCACACATCTTGGATGCATGATGGAGAGAAATTAAAGTACGGATGAACTCGCCTGTTGGCTGGAGACTACGGGGCTAGAAGGTGCTATCTAAGTTAACAATGGTCATCGTCTCTCCCAGCCACGAGGCCTCTGATCTGCCAGACCAGACTGGCGGGAGGGTGCATCCGCCTGAGCAGCAGTGGCACAGCTGGTACCGGTGCCCGCGCTGTGGCGGTTCGAATGAGGAAGGCCCCCAGAGGCTCGCATGTTTGAATACTTGGTCCCTGGTTGGTGGAACCACTGGGAAAAGATTGAGGTGGGGGTGGGGGCTTCTTAGGAGGTGTGTGACTGGGACCAGGTATTTCGAAAACTACATTTTCCTTGGGTTTGATCATTTTGTGTGGATGTTCTGCTGCGTGTATGGAGTTGCGCCATGTGCACAGTGTCCTTGGAGGGCAGAAGTGGAAACCAAACTCCCTGAACTTGGGCTAAGCTTTGACGATTGAGCACCACCACACAGGTGCTGGGAGTCAAACCCAGGTCCTCTGCAAGAGCAACAAGCACTCTCAACTCCTGAGCCGTTCCCCCATTCCGCGGGACGAGAGTGACCCCATCATGAACTAATTCTCCCGGCCTCCTGCGTGGTGTGTGGTGTGAACTCTCAGCTGTTCTTATTGTCATTCCTTTGTCACGCTGTTCCGGACTCTAACCCTCTGGAACTGGAAGCCCAATTAAATAAATCATTTGTCCACTTTCTTTTATAAGTTGCCTTGGTTGCGGTGTTTTATCACATCATTAGAAAAGTAACTAAGGCATCAATCACTCTCCTACTGGATTTGAGCCCTGATCCGCAGGGGAAACACCACACCTGGTACTATGAATATGTTCAAAGTCCAGTCATAGGTCCTAAGTAGGTAGGAATTGAATAATGTTGTTTAGATAAGTTGACAGCATCCAGCCATCTTTTGAATACCTGCATTTATACCCACAGACAAATGCTGTACTCAGTTTTAATCAGAGAGCCTCCCTTTTCTGAGTGGCAGTCAATGCAGAGATGCATGGATTCACAAGGCGCTGAGAAAAATCAGCACTGATGTCCTAAACAAGACATTTATGTCATCTCCCTTTAAGGCCCAGGAAATGTTGCAGAAGAAGAAATGAAAAAAAAAGTGTGTACTGGGTGTGTACAAAAATAGACCTACCAACAGTAAAGCGTGTGTAGAGGAGAGGTTCATCCTCCGCACCCTCCCATTTTCTCTTCTGCTAATGTATTCAAGGACAGGGGAATCACTGTTTAGTTGTGTACCCCCTGGCGACCTCACCATCCTCCCATGAATACTTTCAAAATAATGGTCACACTGATGGCCATGGTTGACTTAAATGGTTCAAAGAACAAAGTCAAAAGTCAGGAATCTGGGAACTAGATTAGAAGGGATGAGGGAGGGAAATTGATGGGCAGGGAAGGAGATGAGGAGGAGTAATCAGAATAAATCACATACAGGTGTGAAATTATCAACCAACAAAATTAAAAAATGAGCCATTATCAATGCCCTCTGTTCAAATTAGCAACAAGTTTAAGAAATTTATTTATGTTATTTAGGTTTTGTTTGAGGCAGGTGCTATGTATCCCAAGCTGGTTTTGAACTCACTGGGTATTGGGTGATTACTTGAATTTCTGATTCTCTAGTATCTGCTTCCTGAATGCTGGAATTGTAGCTGTGTGCAACCATTCTTCTTTTGTGTGGTGCTAGGGATGAACCTAGGCCTTTCTGCATGCTTGGTATCTCTACTAACTGAGCTACATCTGCAGCCCCAGAGATTTATTTAATTAATATTTTTGTTAGCATGCAAAACAGAAGACTTTATTGTGACATTTACACACACACACACGCACATGCATGCACACCCCTGAGCTGTTTGAATTCTCACATCAAGCTTCCTGTTCCTCTGACTCTCACAGTCTTTCTGACCCTCTTCTGCACTGATTCCTGAGCGCCTGGTGCAGGAATTATCTCTCTGCACTTTGGTCAGTTGTGGTTTTCTTAAAGATATATTTAAATCAAGATTCTGCATTTGAGAGAAAATCCCTGATATTTGACCTTCAGAGTCTCACCCTTTTCACTTAACATAATGACCACCGGTTGCGTTCATTTTTCGGTATGTGTTTTTCATTTCTTGTTTACTCAGATAGAAGAAACCTTTCCAGGGTCTTCTCCCCATTGACATGTGGAACAGGCCCACCCTGGCCTCCTCTCCTACTGGCGTCTTTGGATTCTTGTTTCTCCTCAGCTGCTGGATGCTGGAGATTTCTCTGTTTCCTAAGTTAAGGTCTGCATTACATTTCCATCTTGCCCTTTTAAGTGCTGGATGGATTCTATGCTCTAGCATTGTCTGGTTCTGACTCTCTGCGGACTCCCTGAGAAAACAGTTCTCTCTTCATAATGTACTTTATAAATATTTAAAGTAGTTGACTGAATTAATATTTAAAATAGTTAGGACTATATTAAAAAGTAAAACTCCAGTGACTTTTTTTCAACTTCTTTTTCCACAAAATCCTTGATACCTGTAAAATATGGTTGTCAAATCCATGTTCTAGCATAGGCCTTGAAGTTCCTGTTTAGTGACTGCTCTGTTCTGAGATCCCAGGCCTGGTATAAGTAGACAGACTACCTTTACTCTGAAAGCTTGCATTCTGATACAGATTCACAGCTGAGGTGTCAGGAATTATTCTTCATTGCTGACTTTAAGTTTTCTTCCTAGGGCAGCTGTGACCAGTACATGTGCTAGTCACTGGCCTGTAGCTTGAGAAAGGGTCTGGAAGAAAAGATGTTCCCAAGAGCAGAGAATAGCTTGTCCCAGAGAGGCCTCAACACCAATTTCCCTTCTTTCTCCAGCCTTCTCACCCCTCACCCCTGCTCTTCCACACCTGGTTACCCCTTTCCTCTTCCCCTCCCCACTCCTTTCACCTAGTTCCCTCTCTCCCTCCTCTTCTGATGTCTATAATGTCTATTGCATTTCCCCTTCTTGGTGGGAGTCAAGCATCCTTCCTTGAGCCCTCTTTGTTACTTAACTTCTTTGGGTCTGTGGGTTGTATCATGGTTATCCTGTACTATATGGATAATATCCACTTAAGAGAGAGTACATACCATGTGTGTCCTTGTGGGTCTGGGTTATCTCATTCAGGATGATCTTTTCCAGTTTTATCCTGCAAATTTCATGGGACCTGGGATGGGGAGGCTCCTGGGAAGATAAGGGGCAACCCCAGCTGAGACTCCTAGCAGCGGGGGTGGGGGTGGGTGGGGGGAGGTACTGAGACTGAAGTGGCCACACCCAGTGGAGGGAGGGGGACACCAACTCATCCACAAAACCCTCAACCCAAAATTTGTCCTGCCTACACGCACAGGAATAAAAGATAAACAGAGATTGAGTGAAGGGCCAATCATTGGCCCAACTTGACCCACCCCATGGGAGAGACCCAACCCCTGATCTGTTAATGATACTCTGCTAACCTTGCAGACAGGAGCCTGGCGTAGCTGCCCTCTGAGAGGCTTCATGCAGAAGATAACAGAAACAGATGCAGAGACCCACAGCCAAACATTACATGGAACTCAGGGAGTCTTGTGGAAGAATTATGGGAAGGATTGAGAGAGCTGAAGGCATCAAGGACACCACAAGAAGACCTACATAGCTAATGGACCTGGACCCGTGGGGGCTCACAGAGACTGAACCACCAACCAAAGAACATGTATGGACTGGTCCTAGGTCCCCCACACAGAGGAAGCTGATGGGCTGCTTGGTCCTCAAGTGGGTCCTCTAACAATTGGAGTGCAGGCTGTCTCTGGCTTGGACTCTGTTGCCTCCCTCTGGATCCTGTTTCCCTAAGCAAGTGAAAGAGGAAGTACTTAGTCCTGATTTGACTTGATGTGCCAGGGTGGGTTAGTACCCAGGGAGGGGGGTTATGGGGTAAGTGGGTGGGAGGATGGGACTGGGGGGAGAGAGTGGGGTTGCAGATGGGATGCAAATAAATTAATGAAGAATAAAAAAGTTTTTAAAGAGAGACTAGTTTCCACAGTGTGTGGAAAAGAGGGAGAGTGCCTTTCTGCACATGTGTGTTCTGGGTGCACTGTTTCCTTCGTGTTAGAGGCATTATGTCAGGATTTCTCCCTGATGTGATGTGAAGGGTACCGAGACCCCCACAGCCTGTTGGTGTGGTACAATGGGGTAGGTGCGCCTTGACTCTCTTCTTCACAAACGACTTCCAAACTTATCATTTACAAACAAAACAAGACATACACCTTTCAGTTCTTTAAACTGTTGTGAGCGAGCTGGGCGGCGCAGGCCTGAGTCAGCTCACCCAAGGCTGGGTGTGGAGGTAGAGGGTACTTTCACGGACCTGTCGTAGGTGTTGTTAGGTTTGGGGCTCTGCTCTCATGGCCCTTGTTCTTCACGAGGTAAGCCTGGATTTCTCACATACAGGACCATCCCTCAGAGAGCAACAAGACATGCAGTGGTACCCCAAGCCTCTGCTTGACATGTCCCTGCTCATGCCTCACAGGCAAGGTTAAGCCCAGAGGACTGACTTACTGGATGGAAAACTGGAAAGCCTCGCTGACGGGTGTATGCATAGCCACAGAAAATATTTCTAGCCCACTGTTCTCATGTACTATGCCATAAAATATATATTCCTGGTCTCTGTATTAGTGATCCTTCCGTGGACAGAATGACTATCTTATGTTAGACACAGACAGGAGATGGGCTGGCCATGTATTTAATTGGCAGAAAATTTGCCTGGCAGGCACAAAGCCTGGGCCCAGTTCCCAGCACTGCACAAACTGGGTGCAGTGACACACACTTGTAATCCAAGCACTTTGGAGATGAAGGTAGGAGGATCTGAAGGTCATTCTCAAATACCTAACATGTTGAAGGTCAGTCATGTTAAGAGACTGTCACACACACACACACACACACACACACACGGGTTACTCAGTGGGTAAGAGCCCCCATTGCTCTTGCAGTAGACCAAGGTTTGCTCTCCAGAACCTGGACTGCGGCTCACAGCTCTCTGTAACTCTAATTCCAGGGGATCTGGTTCTCTCTTTTGACTAAGTGCACCAGACGCATATATGGTTTGCATGCACACACATGCAAATGAAACACTCACACATACAAAAATAACAAAATGAGTAATTCTTAAAAAACAAAACTAAATAGAAACAAAGAGAAGGAAGAGGCGGAAGAGAGTGAAAAGAAGCTTCATACACAAGGTTTATCTCAGTGTCTCTGGGCTGTAGAGGCTGCTGTCATGTGTCGCTGAGGGTTGTAGCGACAGCTGCAGAACATTTGTACTCCTGAGCACACAAAACAGGATGGGACAGACTGCTGTGTACGGCCCTACAGAGACTTTAAACTAGATTTTAGTTCTGTGTCTGTGTGTGGGTGTGAGTGTATGAATGTGGCCGCGTTGGTGTTGGATTTCCCCAGAGCTGTGGCTACAGTTAGCTGTAGCCGTCTAATGCGGTGCTGGGATTTGAACTCCAGCCCTCTGGAAGAGCAGTATGTGCTCTT
This sequence comes from Pachyuromys duprasi, assembly GCA_028658305.1. Classification (NCBI taxonomy): domain Eukaryota; kingdom Metazoa; phylum Chordata; class Mammalia; order Rodentia; family Muridae; genus Pachyuromys; species Pachyuromys duprasi. Next base: position 73,955,052 of record CM053760.1, read on the forward strand.
AACTGCTAAGCCATCTCTTTAGCTTGACTTTAACATGTTTTTTCAAGTGAAAAAAAAACACTTTGAATTCTGCACAGTCCATAGATCTCAGCACACATATAAAACTTTAAAATAAACACCTACAGGCTTCCGGGCATGCAGTGTCTTATGTGAGGGTGATGGTCACTGATGCATGTCAGCAGTTCCTTCACGGAAGGTGCTAGGTCACGCTGGGCATGGTGGTGCACACCTTTAGTCCCCAAATCGAGGAAGCAGAGGCAGATAGATCCCATAAGTTTGAGACTAGCCTAGTTTATACAATAAGTACCAGGGCAGTCAATGTTACACGGTGAAAGCCTTTCACATAAAAACAAAAATCAAAAACAAACAAAAAAGAAGGTCCTGTGTTGAGTGACTGCCAAACTGGAAAGCTGTTTGAGCTTTTTTGGTATAGTTTTACAAAAATAGATGCACTCACAGGTCATGTGTTTAAACAAAATTTAAATTCAAACTAAAGAAAAGGAAGAACTTGGTTCATTTTTCGGGCTCTGGTTTCAGCCTCTCCTTTAGCTAACTGGAGACCACATTATGTTTGAGCATGGAAAGTGTTCAAAGTTCAGTAAAGTAGATCCAAATAAGGGTAGGCTTCTGGAATTTCTGCTAATAAAAACACGGCGTTTAGTTCAGCCACTTAGAGGCCCAAAAGGCCAACCAGTGGAATTTAAACTTGTCCTGTCTGTAAACTCTATGCCAAATGGTGTGGTACCCTTTGCACTAAATACCTTCAATACAGGTTGAGTTTGTCAGCAACCTCCCTTTCGTGAAACACTCACACTGTATTTTAAGCTAACGCAAATGCAGATAAAATCATTGCTTTTTCCTGTTTATTCCAGCTTAAATCTTTATCTTTCAAAAATCTCAATATCGGAGCTGACAGTTTAATTATTATCTTTCTGTTTGCAGCAACACTTTGTGGTTTTATGGGAAAGGAGCAAGGGCAGGCAAAATACCAAAGTTATCTCTTTGCTATGTCTATGCCATTTATAGAAGGGAGGCAGGAAGATCTTCGTTATTGACTAATCAAAACAGAAACAGACATGAGCATTAAAGGCTTTGACAGTTAGAGCTGTGCATTTCAGAAAGCACTAATGCCTCTGATGACGACATGATAATTTTGTCTTTTTGATGGTCAATATCTGTGCCAAGCTAGTGTGCTTTCATAATGCATATTCTTATGCTACTATTTCGAAGGGAAAAATCTCAAATTGCTATGTAAAAGCTTAATGTAAAAATCTCAAATTGCTATGTAAAGTTTAATGTAAAAGCTTTTAAATCACAAAAGCATCCTCTTTCACATGCAAACTGCTGATTTAAAAATTTGGTTTTCTCCTTTTCTACTGTTTATTTTTATTGTTTGAGAATTTTATATGTGTGTGTGGTGGTTTGAACAGGAATGGCCCCTGTGGTCTCACAGGTTTGAATCCTGGGTCATTAGTGGGTGATGCTCACTTGACAGGGATTAGAAGGTTGAGTGGGTGTAACCTTGTTGGAGGAAGTATTGCACTAAGGGTGGGCTTTGGGGGTTCAAAAGCTCAAGCCAGGCCTAGCCTCTCTCTCTCTTCCTCCTGCCTGCTGACCCAAATGTAGAACTCTCAGCTACCTCTCCAGCACTTGTCTGCCTGCATTCAGCCATGCTTCCTGCCATGTCAATAATGGACTAAACCTCTGAATATAAGTAAGCCCCTTAAAAGCACTCTTTTAATAACAATTGCTGTGGTCATGGTATCTTTTCACGGCAATAGAGCACTGACCAAGACAGTGTATGCAGTATACTTTGGTTAAATCTGTCACCTCTTCCCTCTCCTGGAATTCCTCTCCACAGTGTCTTGGTGCTCCTCACATGTGTGTGGATGTAGAGCTTTTCATCAGGGGCGTGGGTGGCATCTCCGGGGTCACAGCTCTGAAGAAAACTGAAGCCATTAATTTCCAATAGTTCCTCACTTAGGTTGGGCTGTGTGATTCCCTCGCCTTCCCACGGTGGAGTTTTGGCTAGCTTTATTTCACAAAGGCCTTGTGTAAGCAGTCACAGCCACTGTGAATTCGTATGTGCCACATGCTCCCCTGTGTGGGCAGAGTGTTTTCCTGTGGTCATCTACTACCTCAGGCTTTTAATGTTTCCATCCCTCTTCCAGGATGACCCCTGAGCCTTGGGAGAAGAAGATGAAATGCAGATGTTCCATTTAGGGAAGAGTACTTCACTCCTCAGACTCTACTTCTGTGCGCTCTGATTGGTTGGGGGTATTGAGTATCTGAACTGATTACCAGATAGTATAATAAAACAAATAAACAAACAAACCAAAACAACGGCTTCTTGGATGAGGACTGAGAGATGGGCTGTTCTCTGGGAATAAAGCTAAGTACTTAGGAGGTAGTTTAATATCATGTTCATTTAGCAGAATACTGGTAGCAGCCTCTCCCTGCGACCTCCGAGCCATTCAGCCGTGGATTATTGGCCCCATTAAAGGCGCCATGTGTGAGTGCTGTCTTGTTGAGCTGGCTGGAAGACCAATCAAGAAATGGTTGGTCACTCCAGTACCATTTGCACACTGTTTTCCTGGTGACCATGCCTTTCCAGGCCATCCTTACTGTAGCTCACACAATTCATAGCTGGATAAGACTGTTAATAGATTTATGCTCCTGCAACACAATGCACTCTCAGCATTGTAAAAGCGAGCCAGTGGGGGTGAAGTTTACAGGTCAACACAGTTTGATTTCTCCATGTTCCATTACTCAAGTATGTGATATCTTTAACAATAGGGGTTTATCATCAAATTCTGGGAGGGAATGAAGAGCAGAGGATATCCCTTGTAATGTTTAGGTGGTCTATTGAAGCCCACTGACCAGCAAAAGGGGTACCTCGAGCCTGGCACTGGGGTTTTTGTTTGATAGCATACAGTATCTGGTAAAGGGGCTGTCCCCCTGTTATAGGGTAACTCCATTTAAAGTCTTTTTATATATGTCTATATTTTAGGAGGCTCCTATATAGTGGGTTTCCATATGGTTATTTCAAAGGTCTTTATTATTAGTTATTCCTGCCTATTCTCCTTCCTCTTCCCTGTCCTCCCAGTCCTACCCTACTTAACTCTTTCTTATTCTATTTTTCCTCATTTCTCCTTTATACCACATTGATTTTAATTTATCTTTAAAGGTCTAGCTGATTCAATTTCATTGCTTGTGATGGTACTGGATATCTTCTGCTGCTGCTGCTGCTTCTGCTTCTCTTCATTTAACTTTGGAATGCCATGCATTAAGAAATTTATTCATTTCTTGTGGTAGAGTAAGGGTTTGGTAGAATATAATTATCGTCTGGATTTCATAATAGCTTCTTTTTATCTCTCTCTTTTTTAATTATTTGTTTACATCAAATCTCAGCTTATCCTCCCTCCTCTTCTCCCAGTCCTTTCCTTTCTCCTTCCCCCTCCTCTCTTCTCCCCTTGTCCTCAGCAAAGGAGAAGATCTCCAATGGACCCAGCCTTGGCATATCATGTTGCAGTAATATTAGGCACAACTTCTACTGAGGCCGGACAAGGCAGCCCAGTTATGGGAAAGGGATCCAAAGGCAGGCAACAGGGTGAGAGACAGCCCCTGCTCCCGCTGTAGGAGACCCACACGAAGACCCAGCTGCACAACTGTTACGTATGTGCAGAGGGCCTAGGTCCTTCTCATTCCTGCTTTCTGCCTGGCAGTTCAGTCTCGATGAGCCTCTGTCCTGGGCTGAGGTTAGTTGATTCTGTAAGTTTTCTTGTGGTGTCCTTAACCCCTCTCCTTACTTCAATCCCTCCTTCTGCTCTTCTGCAGGGTTCCCCAAGCTTTGCCTAATATTGGCTCTGAGTCTCTGAATCAGATTCCATCAGTTGTGGATGAAACCTCTCTGATTTTTGACTCAAATTTTATTGATTTTAGTCTTCTTTCTCTTTAAATTCACTTTGCTAGTTTGTAACTTTTGGTTGTGGGTTAGACAATTGATGTACAAAGTTATTATTGAAAGGTATGTACTGATTCTTGTCATTTTGTTGATTTTCATGGTATTTCTTTTCTTGGTCTTCCTAGTTTCGGTTCTAATATTGTTATTTATTTTTCACTGTTACATTTTGGATATGTTTATCCCTTTCTTCAGTTTATTCCTTCTATGATCCTCTGGTGGTCATAAATTTCTTTCTTTTTTATAATTTATTTTATTTTTTTACAATTTATTCATTTTATATCCAGATTGTATCACCCTAACACATCTCCTCCTGGCCCCACCTTCCCTCTCCTCCCAATACCTCTCCCTTAATCCACTGAAAGGGGGAATTCTCCTCTCCTGCCATCTGATCCTAGCTTATCAAGTCTCATCAGGTCCTGGATCCTCTTCCTCTGTGGCCAGGCAAGGCTGTGCCAGCAGGGGCAAGTGATCAAAGAGTAGGCATCCCACTTCATGTCAGAGACAGTTCCTGCTCCCCTTAGGGAATCCACATGAAGACTGAGCTGCCAATCAGTTACATCTTATCAGGGGGTCGAGGTCCTCTTCACACATGGTTCTTGGTTGGTGCGTCAGTCTCTGCAGGTCTATCAGTTTTGGCTTTATTGCTTTCCTGGTGGACCTCTTGTCCCATCCTGTTCTTTCTATCCTCCTCCCCATTCTCCATCAGATTCCCTGTGCTCTGCCTAAAGCATGGCAGTGAGTTTCTGCGTCTGCTTCGATCCCCTGTTGGGTGGAGCTTTTCAGAGGACCTCTATGGTAGGCTCCCATCCTGTTCCATCTCTTCCACAGTTTCTGGTTCTATCCTGTTTGCCATTCTGAATGAGAATTAAGCATCCTCCCTAGGGTCCTCCTTGTTGTTTAGCTTCTTTAGGTCTCTAGATTTTAGTATGTTTATCCTATATTATATGGCTAATATCTACTTAAAAGTGAGTATATACCATGCATGTCTTTCTGCTTCTGCATTACCTCACTCAGGATGATCTTTCCTAGTTCCATTTGCTTGAAAATGTCATGATTTCCTTGTTTTTAACAGCTGAGTAGTATTCCACTGTGTAAATGCACCACAATTTCTGTATCCATTCTTCAGTCGAGGGACATCTAGGTTGTTTCCAGTCTCTGGCTATTATGAATAAAGCTGTTATGAATATAGTTGAGCAAATGTCCTTGTTGAATCGTGGAACATCTTTTGGGTATATGCCCAGGAAAGCGCCAAATTGATTTCCAGAGTGGTTGTACAAGTTTGCATTCCCACCAGCAATGGAGGAGGGTTCCCCTTTCTCCACAACCTCTCCAGCATGTGTTGTCACTTGAGTTTTTGATCTTAGCTATTCTGATGGGTGTAGGGCAAAATCTCAGGGTTGTTTTGATTTGCATCTCCCTGATGACTAAGGATGTTGACTTTTCTTTAAGTGTTTCTCTGCCATTCTATATTCCTCTACAGAGAATTCTCTGTTTAGCTCTGTACCCCATATTTTAATTGGATTGCTTGATTTGTTGCTTTTTAACTTCTTTAGTTCTTTATATATTCTGGATATCAGCCCACTGTCAGATATAGGGTTAGTGAGGATCCTTTTCCAGTCTGTAGGCTGTCGTTTTGTTCTGACGATAGTGTCTTCTGCTTAACAGAAGCTTTTCAGTTTCATGAGGTCCCATTTATTGATTGTTACTCTTAGAGCCTGTGCTGTTGGTGTTCTATTCAGAAAATTGTCTCCTGTGCCAGTGAGTTCTAGACTCTTCCCTACTTTTTCTTCTAACAGATTTAGTGTGTCTGGTTTTATGTTGAGGTCTTTGATCCACTTGGACTTTAGTTTTGTGCAGGGTGATAAATATGGATCTATTTTCATTTTTCTGCATGTAGATATCCAGTTGGACCAGCACCATTTGTTGAAGATGCTATTTTTTTTTTCATTGAATGGTTTTGGCTTTTTTGTAAAAAAATCAAGTATTCATAGGTATGTGGGTTTATTTCTGGGTTTTCTATTTGGTTTCATTGATCCACCATTCTGTTTTTATGCCAATACCATGCAGTTTTTATTACTGTTGCTTTGTAGTACAGCTTGAGATCAGAGATGGGGATACCTCCAGACGATCTGTTGTTGTACAGGATCGTTTTGGAAATTCTGGGTTTTTTGTTTCTCCATATGAAGTTGAGAATTTTTTTCTCAAGGTCTGTAAAGAATTGTGTTGGTATTTTGATGGGAATTGCATTGATCTGTAGATTCCTTTTGGCAGCATGGCCATTTTCACTATGTTAATCCTACCGGTCCATGAGCACGGGAGATCTTTCGATTTTCTGATATTTTCTTCAATTTCTTTCTTCAGTCTTGAAGTTTTTTCCAAACAGGTCTTTCACTTGCTTGGTTTGAGTCACACCAAGGCACTTTGTTATTAGTGGCTATTGTGAAGGGTGTTGTTTCCCTAATTTCTTTCTCAGTCCTTTTGTCTTTTGTATACAAGAGGGCTACTGATTTTTTGAGTTAATTTTGCATCCTGACACTTTGCTGAAGATGTTTATCAGCTATAGGAGTTCCCTGGTAGAATTTTTGGAGTCACTCATTTATACTATCATATCATCTGCAAATAGCAATACCTTTATTTCTTCCTTTCCAATTTGTATCCCCTTTGATCTCTTTTTGTTGTCTTATTGCTCTAACTAGGCCTTCAAGTACTATGTTGAAGAGATATGGAGAGAGTAGGCAGCCTTGCCTTGTCCCTGATTTTAGTGGAATTGATTTAAGTTTCTCTTCATTTAGTTTGATGTTAGCTATATGCTTGCTGTATACTACCTTTACTCTGTTTAGGTATATGCCTTGTATCTCAGATCTCTCCAAGACTTTAAACATGAATGGGTGTTGGGGTTTTGCAAATGCTTTTTCGGCATCCAAGAAGATGATTATTTTTTTTTTATTTATTTCAGTGTGTTTATATGGTGGGTTATATTGATGGATTTCCGTATATTGAACCACCTCTGCATGTCTGGGATGAAACCTACTTGGTCATGGTGGATGATATCTTTGATGTGTTCTTGGATTTGGTTTGTGAGTATTTTTGCATCAATGTTCAAAGAGAAATTGGTCTGAAATTCTCTTTCTTTGTTGGGTCTTTGTGAAGTTTAGATAGCAAGGTGACTGTGGCCTCATAGAATGAGTTTGGTAGTGTTCCATCTCTTTCTATTTTGATGAACAGTTTAAAGAGTATTGGTATTAGCTTTTCTTTGAAGGTCTGGTAGAATTCTGCACCAAAACCATCTGGCCCTGCGCTTTTTTTTGGATGGGATATGTTTGATGACTGCTTCTATTTCCTTAGGGGACATACAACTATTTAATTTATTTACCTGATATTGATCCAGCTGTGGAAAGTAGAATCTGTCAAGAGAAGTGTCCATTTCATTTAGATTTTCAAATTTTGTGGTGTATAGGCTTTTGAAGTAAGACCTAATGATTATTTGGATTTCCACAGTGTCTGTTGTTATGCCCCCCTCTTCATTTCTGATTTTGTTCATTTGGATAGTCTCTTTCTGCCTTTTAGTTTGTTTGGCTAAGGGTTTGTCTATCTTGTTCATTTTCTCAAAGAACCAGCTCTTGGTTTCATTGATTTTTTGACTTGTTTTCTTTGTTTCTAGTTCATTGATTTCAGCCCAGAGTTTGATTATTTTCAGCTTTCTACTCTGCTTGGGTGTGTCTGCTTTTTTTTTCCCCCTAGGGCTTTTAGCTGTTAAGTTACTTGTATGAGATATTTTGAATTTCTTTATGAAGGCTTTTAGTGCTGTGAACTTTCGTCTTAGTGCTGCATTTATTGTTTCCTATAAGTTTGGGTAAGTTGTGCCTTCATTTTCATTGAATTCTAAAAAGTCTTTAATTTCTTTCATTCTTTCCTGGCCCAGCTGTCTTTGAGTAGAGAGTTGTTCAGTTTCCATGTGTGTGTAGGCTTTTTCTTATTTCAGTTGTTGTTGAGGTCCAGCTTTAGGCCATCATGGTCTGATAGGATACAAGGGATTAAATCAATCTTCTTTTATCTGTTGAGGCTTGCTTTGTGCCTGACTATTTGCTCTATTTTGGAGAAGGTTCTGTGAGGTGCTGAGAAGAAGGTAAAATCTTTAATGTTTGTGTGAAAAGTTCTGTAGATGTCTGTTAGGTCCATTTGCTTCATGACATTTGTTAGTGTCATTGTTCATCTGTTTAGTTTCTGTTTTGTTGCTGTCCTTTGTTGAGAGTGGGGTGTTGACGTTTCCCACTGTTAATGTGTGGGTATCTATGTGTGGTTTAAGCTTTACTAATGTTTCTGTTACAAACGTGGGTACCCTTATATTTGGGGCATATATGTTCAGAATTGAGATGTCTTTTTGATGGAATTATTCATTGATGAATATTAAGTGACCTTCCTCATCTCTTTTGATTAATTTTAGTTGAAAGTCTATTTTATTAGATATTAGAATAGCTACTCCTGCTTTCTCCTTGGGTCCATTTGCTTGGAAAACCATCTTCTAGCCCTTTACTCTCAGGTTATGTCTATTTTTGTGGCTGAGGTATGTTTCTTGTATGCAGCACAATGTTGGGTGTTAGTCTTTTAGTCTGTGTCTTTTTATGGAAAATTGAGTCCATTGATTTTGAGAGAGATTAGTGACCAGTGACTGCTAATTCCTTTTATTTTGATGTTGGTTGAGGTAGAGTGTTTGAGTGTTTGTCTACTTTTAGTTTTACTGTGGTTTCCTGGGTGTAGTTAGCCTTCTTGCGTTATATTTTTCCTTATAGTATCTTCTGTAGGGCTAGATAGTGGGACAAGCAGTATTTAACTTTGTTATTGTCATGGAATATCTTGTTTTTTTCCATCTATGATGACTGAGAGTTTTGCTGAGATGTCTGGGGTGACATCTGTGTTCTCAGTGTCTGCAAGACATCCAACCAGGCACTTATGGCTTCCATAGTTTCTGTTGAGAAGTCAGGTGTGATTCTGATGGGTTTGCCATTATATGTTACTTGGCCTTTCTTCCTTGCAACTTTTACTATTGTTTCTTTGTTCTGTGTATTTAGTGTTTTTATTATGTGGCTGGAGGATTTTCTTTTCTGGTCTAATACATTAGGTGTTCTGTACGCTTCATGTATGCTTTTAGGCATCTGTTTTTGTAAATTGGGGAAGTTTTCTTCTATGATTTTGTTGAACATATTTTATGGGCCTTGGACCCAGGAATCTTCTTTTCCCTCTATTCATATTATTCTTAGGTATTGTCTTTTCATGGCATCTTTGATTTTTTGGATGGTTTGTGTCAGAAATATTTTAGATTTAACATTTTCTTTGATTGGTGCATCAGTTTCTTCCATATTATCTTCTACACCTGAAATTCTTTCCTCTATCTCTTGTATTCTGTTGGAGATGCTTACCTCTATAGTTCTTGTTTTCTTCTCTGAGTTCTCCCTCCCCAGGATTTCTTCACTTTCTGTTTTCTTTAATGTTTCCATCTTCAGATGTTGACCTGTTTTGTTGATTTCCTTTACCTGTTTGTGTTTTTCTGCCTTTCATTCAGCTCCTTCACCTATTTGAACTTTCCTCTATTTCTTTCATTTTTTTCAGTAATTTAATTATTTTCTCTCTAAAGGCCACAGTCTGCTTGACTGTAGCTTTCTGTATTTCTTTACGAGTTTTATTTGTTTCTTCCATTATCAGATTCATAAGCATAGATTTAAGATCATTTTCTGAGTCATTTGTGTTAGGGTATCCAGGTCTGCTTGCTCTTGGATAACTGGGTTCGGGAGATGCCACATTGCTTTGGCTTTTGTTGATTGTGTTTTCACGCTGACCATTACCCATCTGGCTGTCTCAGCCATTGGCTGGTAGTTTCTGGTGCCTGCTGATGTCCTGGGGTGCAGGGTTGGTGCGGGAAATCCCCTGGTCAGGAAGCTGGATGTAGCCGAAGGAGCCCTTCTCATATTGGTGGTTATGGTCTCCAACTGGCGAATGGTTCTCAGGGAATTGCTGAAGCTCTCTTCAGATGTATGATCCTGTGGACTAACTGGACTTCTTAGGAGTCCAGGGGCCCTCCTCTCAGCACGGGAAGTCTCTGAGACAACTGCCCCTGGCTTTCTTGCTCTGAAGTTAATGAGTTGCAGCTGCCTGGACACTGTGCTTACCGCTCACAGCCCTCTTGGAGAACCAGTGAGCCCAGAGGTTTGGTTGGTCTCTTTAGGGAGACAGGTTGAGCTTTGGATCAGTGTCTGGAGCTGATACTGTGTGTCCCAGGAGTCTTAGGTGTGAGGTTGGGGCTCTGTGTCCCAGTACCCAGAAGGTAATCAGTGGCTGGTTAGCACAGCACACAGGCATATAGCCAGAGGCTGGAGACCCCAAGCCTGCAGGAACCCAGCATCTTTTCCGTGCATTAGCTGGGTGACCTGAAGTTGGACCCAAATGTTTCCCTCTCTGTGGGGTTTCCCCTCACCTGTGGAACACAGTTGCTGGTGTTTTGGGACCCATAGTTTGGTCTGTTAGTCGCTGTGCAGTCACTGCTGCCCTGCTGATCAGACACAGTGTGGGATAGGCATCGCCATCTTGGATCCTTCCCAGTCATAAATTTCTTTAGCCCACCTTTATCATGGAAAGCTTTTCTTTTTCTTCAATTGGGACTGACAGTTTGGCTGATTATAGTAGTCTGGTCTGGGATCTGTAGGCTTTCAGGACTTGTTGCTTTTAAAGTCTCCACTGAAAGTCGGTTGTTGTTCTCATGGACTTGCCCTTACATGTGACTTTTTTTCCTCTTGCGGATTTCAATATTCTTTCTCTGTTCTGTACATTTAATGTTTTGGCTATTGCATGACATGGGAAGTTCTTTTTAAGTCCTGTCTGTTTGGTGTTCTGAATGCCTCTTGCACCATGATAGGTATATTGTTCTTTAGATTTGGGAAAATTTCTTCCCCAGAATTTCTATGATTTTATTGGAAATATTTTCTGTGCCTTTTGCTCATGTGTCTTCTCCTTCCATATGTATGATTCATAGATTTGGTCTTTTTATATAGTATTCTATTCCTGAGGTTTGTTAGATTTATCATTTCTTTGTGAGATTCAGTTTCTCTGCCTTGTCCTCAAGTCCTGGTATTTTCTCTTTTACTTGATCCATTCTATTGGTGAGGCTTTCCATTCAACTTTTTATTTCACTTACTCATTTTTTTCCGTTTCTTACTCTAAATGGGTGTGAATTTTCATTCAGCAAAGATGATTTTCTACTTTGTTTTGGTAGACTCTGCTTCCACAAGGCCATTTCCTCTAATAATTTGATATTAGGGATTATAGGCTCCTGCCTTTAGGAGATACTGATTTTGGCTTCTCTGAGCTCCTTTCATTACCTTGTGTACAGTATTGCTGGCACTGCTAGTTCCGAGTGAGAGCTTTCAGCTTCTTCTAATATTCTCACTTCCATTTACCGCCTTCCCTGTTTATTTAGATGCAACGTGCTGCAAATTAGCTTTGGAGAAAAGAGAGGAAGGTTTCTATGTGTCCTCTAGTGTTGGCCCAATAAAGAGAGGTCCATAGATGAGGCTTTGGCAGTGTCCAACCCTTCAGCAACCCATGGCTGTATTCACAGCCATTGAGGAATTGACCAATTTACCAGGTTTTCTCCACTATAAGGTAGTTCTCAGAAGCCAATGTCATGTGTACGTGATGCTCACTGCATGGCTTCTTTCCATGATGGAAAAGTGTCATCTTTCTGGTCTCTTTCTGAGTTCTAGACTCTATTAAAACCTGCATCTGGGTCAGATAAAATGGCTATATGGGAAAAGGAGCTTGTTACTAAAGTTTAGGACCAGAGTTTAATTTCTGGAACTCATATGGTGGAAGGAGGTGCATGCACACATAAATGCAAGCAAAACAAAGTAAAAACCTGTTTTTGAGATGCCATTAAGGCTCTTTTGGCTAATTTAAAACTCTTTGAAAACAAGAGCTTTTGATTTGTTTCATTTGACAGTTTTTATCTATTGTAACAAGGAAGACAGTGGGCCCTGAAACATCTTTTCATTCTTGACATTTCTAGGAGGAGCTGCCATGATTCCTTCAAGAGCTGATACCAGCTGGTGGTCTACCCACAGTTGTCAAAGTCATCCCCACCTCTATCTGTCCCCAGCAAAACCTCTGGTGACCTGCACTGAAGCTGCATTGTCCCCTGGAGCCCTCAGAAAGGTCAGCACAGTCTTGAGATCCGGCCTTGGTGGACACAGTCACTTTTGCTCAGACTTACCGCCACACACAGCATCAGTAAACATGAAAACAAAAGCTTCAAATCCCACTTCTGATGAAGCAATATGCTATCTAAATTCAGTTAACTGCAAAGTACTTGACATTGAAAAAGAAAGATATGCTAATCTTATTAAAATATGCCTGGTTGAATTTAGCTGTAAATTCTACTCAGAGAGAGAATTCCACTTCCTACATTGTTCTAGTCAAATGTCTGGAGTGAAAACCACCCACCGTGCAGGGTACAGACTGAGTAATTTGGAAAGGTGAAAAGTTTAATTATGGTCTATCTTTTAGGGAAAAGTAAAACAAGCTTGAATTCCTAATTTTTTTGTTGTTGTTGTTTAGATTAAAGCAACCAAGGGACCTTTCCCATTGTTTATGTTTGTGCTTCTCTGACAGGAGGAAAAGCTTTTAGCATGAATCTGAGTCATCTGAATTATACAGTGAAGGATGAAGCCTTGACTGAAGTTGGCATTCAGTGCTGTTTAGACAGACTGCACCAATTTTTAATTTTCTAGGTAAAAGATAGCTTTTATGATTGTGGCCAAAGGCTTGACCCCTGGGCTTTTCCTGCATGTTTTTGTGTAGCTTTCTGTTTGTTAATGAGTGTGTGTATATGTACTTCCATTACATATAATATGGAATAAGACAATAATATAGTTCAAACAAAGCTTTTAATTTTATCCCTTTGTGGGGAAAACTATTCTTTTTCTAAATATTTGTTTTTATTTTTAGTTGTGTGTGTGTGTATGTATGTGTGTCTTTGCATGTGTGTCTCTGTGTGCGTCTGTGTGCATGTCTGTGTGTGTCTGTCTGTGTGTAGGTTTGTATACATATGTGCAGTGCTCATAAAGCCGGAAGAGGGTGTTTTCTGAGGTTCAGCCTGGGATGAGGTCAGGGCTGGAAGAAGGATGAATGCAGGAACTTAGAGGGAGGAATGAGTCAGCACGGGGACTGGGAGGAGCTTTTCATCCTGACTGACTGGCAGTCTGGGTACTTCTTTATTTATACAGAACTCAGTGGCAGAGATAGAGGCATGTTGTTCCAAAACAGATTATATCACTTTTGCCATTGGACACGTGTTTTTTTTTAAATTTATTTATTTTTATATCAATCACAGGTTAGGTACTTTGCATCCCAGGCATAGCCTCCTCCCTTATTCCCTCCCACCCTCCCACTCCCTCCCTCATCTCCCTCCTCCCGGCCCCCTCCAAGTCCACCAACAGGGGAGGACCTCCTCCCCTTCCATCCAACCCCAGCTCATCCTGTCTCCTCAGGGCTGGCTGCAATGTCCTCCCCTGGGATCTAGCCAGTCTGTCACTCCCCGGCTTGTATGGGGGAGGGTCAAAGAGTCAGCCATCAAGATCATGACTGAAACAGTCCCTGTTTCCCTCACTAGGGT